>NQII01003676.1:4102-18580 GCA_002778355.1 Clitarchus hookeri | reverse complement strand
TGTATCGATGTCCCGACGACGTGCGATCTGGACCGCCTCTTCGCGCTGCAACCCGGTCTATCCGGCCAACTTCCCGCGTGCGCGAGTATAGTTAATGTGATAAATATCCGCGGACCCCGTACTCTCGCTAGCCGTCCCTGACCTCTCAGGGCGCCCATCAACCACCGACGATCCAGAAAAAAAACCCCGGGTCTCGCGTCCTTGCGATACGCCCCAGGCCTCGCAGGGAGACTCCCAGACAGCGAATGTTAAGAACGGAACTCTTACCACGTCTCCGAAACGTGGCANTCCCAGGCCTCGCAGGGAGACTCCCAGACAGCGAATGTTAAGAACGGAACTCTTACCACGTCTCCGAAACGTGGCAGAACGTCTTAGCCAAACAAGTGCTCCCGATACAAACAATAGCGAACATACTTGTCGGTTTCGGGTGCCCCGTTTATTGCACCTCAATTAAATTTTAATATGTTTACTTTAATATAATTCTCTACACACATGCCAAACAGTTTCATTACAAATTAAATAATTATCATATTAATTGTTTATGTCTTTGCAGGAGTTCTGGTTTTCTTCGCCTTCTTGGCTTGTAGATAGTCTTTTATTTATGTCCCAAGAATTTCACATAAATTACCCTTCACTAAAGGAAGCGGATTGGCACCCATGCCACCATCAATTACGACTTTGTCCTGCTTTTCTCGTCTTCTGTAATACAATATGTCAGTGCGTACTTAACATATTTCCCCATGCATACATTGCACTATGCTAATCACTACAAATAAATATAAATTTTAACCAAGTTTCTATGAAAATTCTAACAAAAATTATATTTAAGTGATTTTTCCGTATACTACACGACAGGGTAAAGCACCGGTTTTGGGGGATAGGGGGGAGGCTAGAAGAACTATCCTCCGCTGCAGTTGATCGGGTTCGAACTCGTGACCTTTCAAATGCGAGTCACTCATGCTAGCGCAGCAGCAAACGTGACTGACGTAGAGGCAAAAAAAAAACATGCATGTAAATTGTCAATTTGTGACTGTGCACGTATCGTTCCTGACGTCGCAGGTCCTGGGGCCTTCAGGTAAAGTGGCTAGGCGGGGAACGGTAGGTCGCTACGAGCGAGCGGGCAACGTTCACGAGTATTGAATTATCGCGCCCGCGATTGGAACAGCTCTTGCGCTCCCACGCGGCTCTGCGACTGCGTGCGCGAGGATGCAGCAGCGTGGGCGTACGCCGTCGCCCACGGCTCTGCCGGCAGGGCGCCCGACATTCACCGCCCAGCACCGATGCACAGCTACTGCTGGGCGGAGCTCCAAAACGTTACTCTGCGAGTTAACTTTTATTTTTGGCTGTCCCGAAACACTTTGAGTAACTGTGTCCCAAAACTGCAGAATATTTACTCTGAGCATCTTGCCAGGGTAAAACTTTTACAAGCAATTTTTCAGCGAGTAAGAAGGGTAAACTGAAAATGGCGGGACGTTTAGGAGAATTAAACAAACCGAAAGGAAATGTGGTCAATCTGCTTACAAATACAGACGGAAAAATTACAAATGATAAGTGATAAAATTCGTGTTTTTATTTAAAAATTAACTTGTATAAATGTTTAAGTTTTAGACATAATGATTGTGATTAACTTATGGCAAGTAAAGCTGTTTATGTAGGCCTATCTAATTTTTGGAAAATAAAGAATTTATGGAAAATGATAAACATATTTTGGAATTTACGTTGGTTGATTAATCAGTATATATATGTGTAAACACAGCATGCTATTTACACCATGTTCGTTTCAAAACCACGTATACTCTTACTTTCCTCAGCTGTTATTCTCTGTTACTTTACTCCTTGGAGCAAAGTTTTGGAACGCCACCCTGGCGGGGGATTTTAGAAGAGCGTGCGGGGTGCGTCCAGCGAGGGGAGAGGTAGCTGCGCGCGCAGCCTGATGCCATGCTAAAAACATTAGTCTCCCGATAGTCAGTTGCGCGTTTGCCGATGCGCGCCGCATGTTTTCCTAACAGCTTGCACACGGGCCGTCACTGACGTCAGCTGCCGCCGGCTTGGCCGTGCCGTTGGCCCAAGCGCAGGCATCTAGTGAGGCGAGCCGCCAGCACTTGTGGCGCGCACGGTACATCACTCAGCTGCAGCGCACGCGATCTCGCATTGCCTCTTCGTCGCCACAGCCTCGCGGTACCTCGTATGCTCACCGCCTCGCTCACGTTCGTGGCTTGAGATATGTGCGGCGCTATTTCAGTACGTTCCCTTGCAGAATTTTGGATGGTTGGTGGTTGCAAGAGAACACTGCGTTAATGTGCTCGCTTGTGATGCACACACGCCGGTTGGAAACACTTCTAGACCATCGCATATCAAGAGCAACATGTAAAAATACTACTTGCTTCCCTTCAAATGGATGTTATGAATGAATACTAATACGAACGTAGGTAAACTTAGTAACGGACACGATAGCTTTTTTGTAGACCTACTTCAATTCTATTAAAACTCATNAATACGAACGTAGGTAAACTTAGTAACGGACACGATAGCTTTTTTGTAGACCTACTTCAATTCTATTAAAACTCATCGGTTACAGCAATTATTATTGTGGCTGAGGTAAAATATGCTCGGGTATCTACATCTATTCCTAACTTAAGTGACTTTAAGCGTTGGGATAATATTTCATTTTGTCTTCGTGCTGTTTTCTAGCGTTAATAAAGTTTCAGAGTTAACTTATAAAGTACGTCCGTAAAGTCATGGCGGGGTTTCAGAAGTCTGTATTAAATTACCCGTAAACAGTAAACCTCCAAATTAAACCATCCGGTCTGGTTTATTAAGTTCTTAGGCCATTCGACGTGGCTTCCATTTGTTGTCCTACGCACATCTAGCCGATACTCCAGTTCTTGCCATACACGACGAAGATCATCGGGTGTAACAGACTGAACCGTTATCTGATTCTTTTTTTTCAATTACGTGGTGTCGTTGGCTCGAATGCTGAAGACATATTTCTTGATGTAGTCCCAAAAGAAAACGTCTAGTGGCGTGAGGTCCGGTGTTCGTGGAGGACATGCCAAACATCCACCCCTACCCGTCCATCGCTGTGAAACTGCCAAATCCAGTATCCCACGAACAGTGTTACTGTTTTGGTGGAGGAGCACCATCTTGGTTTCAGTTGGCGGTCCCACCGGCGAATGTTGTTTTCGTGTGGCGACTCTTTATTGAAAACGCGACGGTATTCACGACGAACACACGCGTCACAGATTCAAATTTCGCAAGCCAAAGGACGTACTGAACCTTCATCTGTACCGTCCATATCTTGCCTGCTTAAATAGCTAGGCGTTGTATAGCGTAGCGTCACCGTCACGTGACTACCTGCGCGCGCATTACAGGTCTAATTCTCACACCCGACACTCTTTGCGAAGGTCCTTTATCCGGTGTACGTATCATGGCTTTATGTTGTTTTATATGCAGGCACCGGAATCTCCACTGTGACTTTACGGAAATCTCTATATAAGAATGCCCTTTATCTACACAATGATGATGTTGAGTGGTTATCCAATACATCGGTAACCATTTGCTCTATGATTTTGACCAAAACAACGCAATATTATCAATTACTTTTGTAACCGAAGCAGGGGTTACTGTGAGTGTAGTGTGATTTTTGTTCACGTAACACAGTTGGCAAACTGATGCTGAGAAAAAGGCTAGTTTTCTGCCAAGGTGTATGTGGATAAGGCAAATTCTATAAACAAAACAGATTTTCAGTATGATATTCGTACAATAAACGGATGCAATGCGTTTCTAAGCTTATATATACACTGTATATGTATTACAGGCGGAAGAAATGTTTTTAAAAATGTTTGGAAAAGGTGAATTTTGGAACTTCGGCCCTCATTTGCAATGACAGATTGGAAGCCACGGTTGCTAAGCAGTTAGCAGCGTGCCGTTTGTTAGAAAATTACGGAAGCCGATGTTATTTCACTTCTGCGTTGCAAGCTCTATTCTCGCAAAGCATTTTCTCAAAAATTCACCGACTCATCAGCGGTAAAATTTCCCCTCCCCCCTTTCCAAGAGAAGGCATTTGGGGCTGGTTGTGCATTATACCACCCGTTTTGATTGCCTATCATTGCAACAAGAAACAATCCACAGAAAATTCGGAACATTACGATATTACGGGGATAAAAATAAAATTTACGTAAGCAAAACTTTGTACAGACGGTGATCACAATAAAAAGATCCCTATTTATTTACCTATATTTAGCTGGCAGCTCTGAATAATTTTTGGGTATTCCAGCTACTGAAATAGGAGGCAATGGAGTCTCCGATGAGTCACTGTAAGTTATGTTCTGCCGCTGTAAAGCAGAGCTATAAATCCATGTGTTGTGAGTGAGAATAAGCAATAAAGTCGAAACGAAACAGTCAGCTCTCTGAACAAGCGCTGTATGGACAATTTCTTCTGAAAACAGCGATGGATATTGTAATCAGTGCTATTAAGTTTGTTTCTCAATATTATTCCTAAACCATAACAANCTTCTGAAAACAGCGATGGATATTGTAATCAGTGCTATTAAGTTTGTTTCTCAATATTATTCCTAAACCATAACAAAGCGATTATATTGCCGTGTATATTTCTCGTTACTTTATAATCTTTCACAGATAATATGCAAGGTAATATATGAAGGCTACTAATAGTTGAAATGCGTGTACTACATGTGATAAATTACCTCTAAAAATATAAAAGGTCTAACTTCTTTGATTTTGGAGGGAAATTGGCAAAATATTTAATGGAATAATTTTCAGCTTTCCATGCTTGCTTTTATAAACAAAATGTCTCACAGAAATCGGTACCCTAGCTGCACAGTTATAGGACGTCGTACTCAAAATTTCATTGGTGAAGAAAGGAAGGGTGGGGGCAGTAAAATAATAAAGAAAAAATGTGAGCTAGGAGTTTTTTTTTCTCGTGGTTTACTGATGTAATAAGTAAAGTTATACAAGGAGTAATAACTACATTCTTCAAACGCAAACAAGTTCGTTTGGAAAGGAACAACTGCTTATCGTTGTCGAAATGTGGTCACTGCCAGAAGGGATTGATGTACGGGATTCAAAGAACCTTGACCTTTACTGGTAAAAAAAGGTGACTCGCCACGTTCATATAATATAATTACCGAGCCAATGATTTTCTCGCAATGCAATACATTACACGTATGCGTGAATAGTAATTTGCTGCTGTTGCATAAATGTTCTCAAGTTGGTCGATGGAAGTATTTGTGCCGTGCTGTGTTATTTAATATTTGAACATCCGTAAAGCTTGTAACCATGTCACATGACGTTTTGCTCTTAGCACCATGCTCATCTTTGTATTCGTAATGAACAGTTTATGTGATAAGTTAAAAACTTAAGGAGTAAAGATAGGAAGGCAGATATAAGGAAACATTAACAGCGTTTGCTTTAAATAAAAGCAGATATACCATAAGTTTTTTTTTTNATAGGAAGGCAGATATAAGGAAACATTAACAGCGTTTGCTTTAAATAAAAGCAGATATACCATAAGTTTTTTTTTTGGGGTGGGGGTGGGCGCACTTCCTAGCACAACGAAACGAGATACAGCTGCTTCCGTGTGACCCAATACACTTAGTCGCTAATGTACTGCTACAACCCGACAGGATCTTTGTGTCCGATATATACAGCCAGTAATTATTTGCAAATTAATCCGATTGAATGCGATATGATGTATATCTCGTGTGCATACCAGCAGTTTTTTCTTTGGTTACCGGCATATTGTCTGCGTGTGAAGCGAGTTCTGTGTTTGGTCGGGCCACTGAGAACTAGGTCATTCCAATACCGAACCCAGCGGTTCGGGTTAGCTTTCAGACAATTAGGGCGTGCTAGAGAAATGTTCATCCAATTATTAACGTCAGATTAATCCAAAATGGGTTCCAGTATACCTAGCAACGGAGCCTCTTTGAGAAAAATTACTATTCGAAGTAGGGTATTATATTATGGCTAGATCGTTGTTATGATTCAATTACTTTCTTTTATACGTATTTACCTAGATTCCAGACGACAACGAAAATTGAAGGGATACAGCTTATAATGACGCTTAGTAGTGACAGCAGAAAAGGCGACAAAATTATGTGGGAAAATTCACTTTTCAAGTAATTTGTTTTCATGTTCATTNATAGGAAGGCAGATATAAGGAAACATTAACAGCGTTTGCTTTAAATAAAAGCAGATATACCATAAGTTTTTTTTTTTGGGGTGGGGGTGGGGGCACTTCCTAGCACAACGAAACGAGATACAGCTGCTTCCGTGTGACCCAATACACTTAGTCGCTAATGTACTGCTACAACCCGACAGGATCCTTGTGTCCGATATATAGGGCCAGTAATTATTTGCAAATTAATCCGATTGAATGGGATATGATGTATATCTCGTGTGCATACCAGCAGCTTTTTCTTTGGTTACCGGCATATTGTCTGCGTGTGAAGCGAGTTCTGTGTTTGGTCGGGCCACTGAGAACTAGGTCATTCCAATACCGAACCCAGCGGTTCGGGTTAGCTTTCAGACAATTAGGGCGTGCTAGAGAAATGTTCGTCCAATTATTAACGTTAGATTAATCCAAAATGGGTTCCAGTATACCTAGCAACGGAGCCTCTTTGAGAAAAATTACTATTCAAAGTAGGGTATTATATTATGGCTAGATCGTTGTTATGATTCAATTACTTTTTTTTTTACGTATTTACCTAGATTCCAGACGACAACGAAAATTGAAGGGATACAGCTTATAATGACGCTAAGTAGTGACAGCAGAAAAGGCGACAAAATTATGTGGGAAAATTCACTTTTCAAGTAATTTGTTTTCATGTTCATTNTAGTAGTGACAGCAGAAAAGGCGACAAAATTATGTGGGAAAATTCACTTTTCAAGTAATTTGTTTTCATGTTCATTTACTGTCATGGATTTAGATTGTATGTCGCATGAAATTCCCTGTTTTCTGTACACCAACACAAACGTGTTGTAACTGGGGTTATGAAGCTGTTTTGATATCGTGAAGAGAGTTTACGATCCATGATGTTTGCCGTTGCTGTGTTCACGCGCTTCCAATGTGTTTACCCTCCACAGTTTGCCTGTGACGTGGCGACTAAATTATTTTATCTCGTGCTACGGTTTTCGGATTTTACTGTTGCGCTCGTTTTTATTCTCGTTCCTTTATTTTATTGCTATTTCAAAAACTAACTGGAAAGTCGCCTAGTGCAGTTTTATTTTCATACACTTAACCAATCACGGACGCGCCGATGGGATAAGGGAGATAGTTTTAGGAATGATTCGGTACTATTAAAACTTATTGTCGCCGATATTTTCCAGAATAACTTCCGTGTTTTCATCTCATAAACTCAGTCTCAAACGGCAGTCAGTGAGTTGTTGTCACAGACATGGCATCCAATGAATTATTGAGAGGATCATCAATCTTCTGANCTCAAACGGCAGTCAGTGAGTTGTTGTCACAGACATGGCATCCAATGAATTATTGAGAGGATCATCAATCTTCTGATTTTATCACGCGTAAGGAGTGGCCTAAAATGTGTAAACTGCTATGAGGCTTAGAGGACGTGCATGTGCATGTTTTCTTCTGGGGCGAATGAGTTTTCTCAGAGTGCTTCCATATATTTTTACATTTAAATATGTATGGAAGAAGGCCTTCTGTGAGCATAAGCTGTGCTCCTTGAAATATCAGTACCAGAAATGTTTCTTCAATTACATGGATCGTTCACATGTTTCGTGAAGTGATTCGAGAGGACAAGTTCGTACAATGGATCAGTGGTTCGCGAAAAGTTTTGAAAAATGCTTAAAAAACGGGGATATATGCTTCTGGACATCGAAGATGTTTGCGAGTGTGTCTCCGGTTCGAGTCCCGATCTGATGGTGCTACATCGACGGTCATGGCCACGCTCGCGAGTGTGCAGTACCGATGGTGAGTTATCAGGCATCTGTTCGTTCAGCTAGAGAATTCGTCGGGCAATAGCTTGTCAAACTGCATCGGCCATGTGCCAGATTGTTGATACCCAACACAACATTCAATGAACGTGATGGATTATCTGTATATATAAATTAATATATTCATGACTTAGAGGTTAGTTGTTATTCAACCAGAAAATCAGTAACATTTTGACAGGAGTCGATCTCGGCAAGAGTAAAGTGTATGAATTCAGGTATGCTTAAAGAAAAAGCGAGCCATTGATTGTGTGAAATAAGAGTGCGGAGTACATGTCTATACACATAGCTTCATCGATTATTCTATNAAAAGCGAGCCATTGATTGTGTGAAATAAGAGTGCGGAGTACATGTCTATACACATAGCTTCATCGATTATTCTATCACTAGATGAAAAAAAAACAGTGTTGCTTTTATGAAAAAACTTTTAATAATAACTGATGGTTTGTAAACAGCAAATGTTCGAAAGGACTGATTTCCGAAATGCAACGACGTAATAGACGTGATATGCCATTACTAGAAGCAATCATTTGAATATGCTTTTCAAGGCATGTATGGGCATATATCGTATGGATGGTATGATTGGAATATTTTTGGTAGATATGGAGGGTGATAGGTTTTCAGTATTATTGGTATAAATGGTCTCGCGACATGGTTATTTTTTTTATATGATCTCTCTATGCAATCAGTATGCCACGATGGTATGGTTGACAAGTATTTGGTTTTGAATATTTTCGTAGGAATGGATAATTGGTATGTTCCGACAGGATGACCTGCCAGTATTGCTAGTTGGAATGATTGGCTGTAATATTTTGGTTAGATGGTTGGTAGGGCTTGTCTGTATGGATGGTTATTTTGCTGGTTCTCTCTGTTGGTAAGCTAGCTCTTTGCAAATTGATGGTATGGTCTGTCCAAATGGGTTGTTATATGGTCTGCGAGTATTGATGATTGGAATGTTTTGGCTTGATTTGCTGATATGATAGCATGACCTGCTGATACATTTCGGTATGGTTCGTCGGCGAGGATATTCTGTATTGAATGATGGTATGATCTATCTATGTGAAAAGAATGACATGGTGATATTGTCAAGTATTTGGTCCTAATATTTTCGTATGGATGGATGGTTGGAATGTTTTGACAATATTACCTGTGGGTACTGCTGGTCTGGTGGTATGACTTGTTGATAAGACCTATTGATATTACTTTTTTTGTATTGCCGGTTCTCTTCTAATTACATGGACTGTGGGTAACGACTGATGTTGTGATCGGCTCATGTAGTCGAGGTTTCATGTGATAGAATATTTTGTTGGGATAGCTGCTTGGTTTGTTTCCTGACAGAGGTTATGTATAGCAGTGGATATTGTGTGATGGTTGAAATATCTCGCTGTATTGTTGGATAATATTGCATTAAATATTGTTGGTTTGTGGGAATGCTAGTCGGCTTATTTAATTGAAATTATATTGTTAATGACCGATGACCCTCTTTACAGTAAATGAAACGTTGTCTTAAGCTGCAGAAACTTAATATATGATTTTTAATTGACAATGTTTTTCGCATCATGCTGAAGTATAGGAGTACTGAAATTTTGTATTCATTTGAGACTGCACATAACCTTGTCGTTTTTTAAAGAGAGATTCTAAAATTTGCAGCACCGATTTTATGCTAATGCAATCACATCCTCGTGTACCGCAATTAACACCCCACGCACCGCAATTAACACCCCACGCACAGCAATTAGCACCCCACGCACCGCAGTTAGCACTACACGCACCGTGAAAATATGGGTTAAAGGTGCATATGGTGGTCAATGGGCGATGCAACTAATTTGTTTGGGTGGAGGGATAATGTGTTATTTAAATCTAATGATTAATTGATACAGGTGGTCGGCAGATTGAGCGACTGTATAGCCAATGAAATAAAGAGGTGAGGGTCAGTCGTCTGCTGGTCTTTGTGTCGAGAGCGTCGTCGCTGATCGCTCCTCCTGCCATCGATCCCCGGGCCTCCTTATGCAAGTCTTTAAATGTTATTTACAAAAAAATTTAGAATTAAAAANTCCTCCTGCCATCGATCCCCGGGCCTCCTTATGCAAGTCTTTAAATGTTATTTACAAAAAAATTTAGAATTAAAAAAAAATTGTTTTAATTTGTTGAACATTCTTTAGACTTATTTGCTAATTTTGCGACTTTTTGGGGCTCAAGGTCATTCAAAGTCATAAACACAGGGTCAAGGACATGGTCGTTGATGGAGTTGGGGAGGGGGGCCATGTCCGCTTATCCGCCGGACCTGGTTCGGAGCCTGGAATCCGATTTTACTGCTCTGAGGATTAAGTGGCTGACTCATTCCATTAGGGGCGGCGAATCTGCTTTGTTGACTTGAGAATTTTAGGCTCTCGCATGGAGCATCAAATCCACTTTGCTCATTTGAGAACTCTATCAAGACATTTTTTTGAAAATTCCTTAAAATCATTTTGGAAATTTTTGTAAATTTCTAATTTTTAAAATTTTTTTTTGGCCGATCTCCCGTGGCGCAGTTTGTTTGCGCCGCCGATCTGGGGTGTGGGAGGTTCTGGGTTCGAATCTCTGGTAAGGTATGGGTATTAGTTTAAGTTAGATCATAAGTTAGTTTGTAAGCCATCCCCTGATAAGACATCAGGCATAACAGCGGGGGGACGTTAATAAACCCAATACAATAAAATTTTTATTTTTTGGAATTTTTTAAATTTCTTTTTAATTTTTTGGGTTTAGTGTCATTCAAGGTCACGGGCGTGAGGTCAAAGTCAAGGTCACCCAGATCCGACATAGTGGTCGGGTGACGTCACAACATTGTGGTCAGCCGGCTCTGGCTTCGGGGCCTCGTGCCATTGCCAACGACTTCCCATAATCATTGTAATCATGACGTATGTGATTCTACTTGAGATATTCATTATCAAATATTTTCGTACGTTCTAATTCTTTTACTGACACATGTTTATTGATTTCATTTTACTGTACCGAAATTTGTGTAGAGGAACTAAATCACGCGGATTTTCTCTGGGCATATTTTTATCAATAAATATTTATATGTGGGTTTTTATACATACAGTATTTTACATTTTGAACTTAAAAGTTAGTTGACAGTCTAAAATCGCATTTCGCTTACTACCTAAAAGAAAGAAAAAATATATTGGTTGTTTTATTTTCTATAACTAAGTTCAAATTGCAGTAGCAATCTGTAATCATTGCCTTTATATCAAAACAATTAAAACGATTTTGAAGTACTGCAAGTATTNTTACTGACACATGTTTATTGATTTCATTTTACTGTACCGAAATTTGTGTAGAGGAACTAAATCACGCGGATTTTCTGTGGGCATATTTTTATCAATAAATATTTATATGTGGGTTTTTATACATACAGTATTTTACATTTTGAACTTAAAAGTTAGTTGACAGTCTAAAATCGCATTTCGCTTACTACCTAAAAGAAAGAAAAAATATATTGGTTGTTTTATTTTCTATAACTAAGTTAAAATTGCAGTAGCAATCTGTAATCATTGCCTTTATATCAAAACAATTAAAACGATTTTGAAGTACTGCAAGTATTNAAAATTGCAGTAGCAATCTGTAATCATTGCCTTTATATCAAAACAATTAAAACGATTTTGAAGTACTGCAAGTATTATCATCATTGGTTATTAAAATAACATTTTTAAGTTGTACACTATAATTTGCGGCCTACGGACTCACTCGAATGATTTTGAACACGTTTTCACATTTGGTTTATAACTACAAAAACACAAAACACATTGTTTTAGAGAACATGCATTGTTTATGTAGCTTAATGTTTATAATAAATTTAAAGTCTACAACACCTGTTTGTTAAAATTCCACACTAAGGTTCCACGAAATTTACTACATAGTGCTACAAAAGTATATTTGGCAACTTGTTTCCAAATAATTCTTCTTTTTTTTTTTTTTTTTTAATTGTGTGATAGGTTGTAGCAAGATCACAATTTGTGTCACAGGAATTCTTCCAGTCTACGCACACATTTCCTTCATTTTCAACATGTGATGGTACTTTAACACCATCTTTGACTTAAGGTGTCGAAGTGATCCTTTTCAGAAGTTAGGTGACAATACCATTAACGCAATACACATGTTCCTTATTATGTCAGTTGCTGTTCCGAGACATAAGTTAGCACTTTCCGAGTTGACGGAGCTGAACAAGAATACAATGTTAGCGTGCTGTGTGTGCAACTTTGTTGTGACCTATATATATGACATGTGCAAAAATGAAACAGTTGAAATGAATTCCTCTCTCGCACTGTTTATTTCATTTCTTTCTTGCAGCCCTTTTAACAGCCAGCAGTGCGTAACATTGCTGATACGCGATATGCATGACACACTAGGTTCTCACAGCAGTCTGAGATTAAATCTCGGCTTTGCACTTTTTTTTTTATTCGCGAGTCTGCAAGTCCATGTTATTGCACATAATACGTATGTTCCCGTAAGGTGAGAAAGTATGGGAACGCGATGTATGACTAAACATCTAGGTCACGCAGGGCGAAACCCAAGACGCGGCGGAGAAAGTGTCGTATGATAACCTGCTCTCTATTTAGGTTGAGAGGTGTTGTGGCCTCTGGGGAAGCTAACAAGATTGTCATATTCCCCCCAGAAGGCTCTACGGCTTATACGATACGTTCACGCCGAGCAAGAAATCTGCTCGTGTGTCCTATTTCGAGCCAACCTCGCGACATGTTGCCTGGGAATGTTTTTAAATTTGAAGCGACGTATTCGCGACTTCCTCTGTTCACGCTGGCGACTCGTATAAACCAATCCCTCAAGAAGTTTGCAGTATGCACCTCGTACTTTTATTGAACTGGCTGGCGACTTTAAAAAGAAAAATAAGTTGGCTCTGCTTAGCGGACACAAACATAACATTCCTCGATAGGATTTGAAAACAGCCCACGGATGCTAACTCCGCTGCTATTGCTGGTTCCCGGCTAAATGACCACTACAATACAAGCCTTTGGAAAAAGTGCCCTAGTCNGCTAACTCCGCTGCTATTGCTGGTTCCCGGCTAAATGACCACTACAATACAAGCCTTTGGAAAAAGTGCCCTAGTCTCATTTGCAGACAATTTTTAGTGGGTACAATAACGCGCTCTGGCATATCAGCCATGTTGGCATCTATAACTTAACGCCTTTAAAAGGGTGGCGACTTAAAAGTAGTTTATTTTCATCTTATAAGTTTGCCAAAGTGATAATTGGCTTATTTGAGATATATTAATGTTTTCGAAACGTTTCCAGCTATTTTTGATCAGTGCTTGAATAATAATTATTGTTATAGCCTTGGAAGTGTGTAAAAATTTGGTAGAATGATATACAGTAGGAAGAAAGAAGACTAAGCAGGGCTGTAAGTGGTCAGTTCCACCTTGATTCAGCTATAAGCTTACAGCATCTCATCCAAACCACAGTGCATAGCAGCGCAACCAACACAATGGCCAACTTGCTAAAAAAAATAAATTTAAGTTATAATTTAAGGCACAAATAAATCATAAAAATACACAAAAGTTACAGTAAGTGTGAGAAAAACCTTTTAAATAATGTAAGCAAAATATTTATTGCTATATCAGGAATTGAACATATTATTTTTCATTTAGATTTATTCACCAACCAAAATTCATTATTAAATTCTGGTCTCATAACAGTGAGTGTAAAATAGTCATTATAGATCGAATGGTTTCAGTAACTTTCGACGTGGGCTGTTATTACAGTAAATTCTGGGAGATTTCAGAAGACAAACAGAAACGTATCATACTAACACGCTCACATCCAGTACCATAATTGTCACGGATTAAAAAAACATAATCTGGGTCTGTATTAAATCTCTTAGCGTTCATTTTTGTTAAAATGGGAACTCAAACATTTTGAAATGGAAATAACACTACGAAACAACGGCAAACCTGAAAGCACAACTTAGTCCGTAATGGGCGCTAGCACCCACAATAAATACTACTGTTGAACAATACCCATCCACCCGGCCCTAATTATTGACAGTCACATCCCGTTAAACTTATGCATTATTAAATTACTGTCAACCGAAAATTGAAACACATCGAAAAAATAGTCTTTTAGAAGCTTCGGATTAACTTGTGTCCATAGTTTATAATTTAAATTCAATACTTTTCCACCTGTTAACGAACTTGCCAGTTCAAGTGATTGCGACACAATCGTATTGTGTTGTTTCTGCACCAAAGTAGCACCGTTGTTGGAACTCGCCACAAGTTAATATTGTTAGCTAATGCTAAAAATAACCGTCGGTGGTGTTTTTCTGGGAAGTTATCATCTTTAATAGCGGCCTGCCGAGGAACAATACGGACTCAATAGTATACTTCTTACCCGTCCACTTCTGCTCTCCCCTCCACAAGAAAATCTATTTCCACATGAAAATTCCTTCCTTCATAACCAGGGTCGGCCAGTTCAATTTTTCTAGGAGCACGACAGGCGAAGGACCCCCCCCCCC
>NQII01003675.1:227163-247752 GCA_002778355.1 Clitarchus hookeri | reverse complement strand
TATATGCGCGCGTATTGCAACGGTTAAATTATATGGGTGATGATTTAATAAATATCCAGTCTTGATCGTCAAGATAATTTGAACGCCTGCATATATTGGGCCTGAAGTCATGCGGTAGGAGTTGCACTCGTGTTTTTGTTTTTTTTTATCCTGTAGCGTACGCTTACTTTTGTCCTATATTTAGTGGAAGAAATTATCAGCGATGCCAGAGCTGCCTACTTCCGTTTTCATTAGAGCGAGCGTTGAAGATGTAGGGTCGTTTCCGTTGAGTATTGATTTCGTCTGTGCGTATCGTTTTCGGGTGTCACGTCCTGTTCGTCGACGGAGGTACTTCATCACATACGGAGCCACCGCGCTTCGCGAAACTGTCTATCTTATCAAACACTGCTCGTGGTTTTCGCTGCAAAGTGCATAATTAAATGGGTTCACATTTCCTAAATAAGAACGCCTTCACACAATTATACCACTTAAGTTATATCTGGGACCGAATAAATGTATAAACAGTCACAAGTAAGCGTTAAAGGAGCACAGATTTCCGTGATAGTAAGAAAATATTATTTTTGGAAGTTCAAAATTTTCTTTTTCTTTATCTTGGCAAATTTATGTACGAAATAAATCCACTCAGCAGCTCCTGAACATTCGCTGAGAAATTAAAGTATTTAGATCCTAACTACATGAATGACTTGCGAAATATACGCAGAGCATGACTGCTGGCTACTATTTTGCAATTTACAATATGTTCTTAAATGTTATAGATTTGANGCGAAATATACGCAGAGCATGACTGCTGGCTACTATTTTGCAATTTACAATATGTTCTTAAATGTTATAGATTTGACATATGGTCTACATTATTTCACTTTATATGTAGAAAAGATTAATATATAAAACGAATACTGCGCACAAACAATTAGCATGAAAATTTACATTTTTTAAAATATATATCTGGCAACAAAATTAAATTTTTGCGGCAATTTTTTTAATGAGTATTAAATAGTAAGTGCTCCTACACACCAATTAAACTGTCAAAAAGAATTCTATCTGTAAAATGTGTGTAAAAGTATCTACATAAAATCAATACACTGTTCTATTTTAATTATGCGAATTAAGTTTCCAATGATTTAATCAGTAAGGCGAGAGATAACGCAGGTTTAAAGCTGACAAGTTCACGTACATATTTTCCGTTCAAACTCACTACATGACAAGATGAAAGTGAGTCAGGTTAGACTACTTCCTGAAAGGGTCATTTCATTTAAATTCAAGACTGAGGTACGAACATATGGGAAAACGATTACATTACATTATTATCTGTAATTAATTTTTTGGGAAAATTAAGATATGGAAATCTACAAAGTCGATAACGCAAATAACATTCAAAAGATGAGTCTGGACTTAAGTAGAACCAGCTGTCCTACTTATATAATTTCAGCCAGCCCAAAGAATGGAGGCGAGATGAGTGTGGAGCAGCGGTCGAATGATTGCCAGGGAGGAAACGAAAATCGCTCACCACGCTACTGCAGCGACCGTCAAACTCCGAATAATTATCGCCTCGGGGATCGTGACTAGCCACTGAGAGAACTACGCGTTTTGTAAGTAAAGGTTGTTCACGATAAATTGAGCACTTTTGAAATCAACANATAATTATCGCCTCGGGGATCGTGACTAGCCACTGAGAGAACTACGCGTTTTGTAAGTAAAGGTTGTTCACGATAAATTGAGCACTTTTGAAATCAACATTTGAAAAATTTCACTGCTTCTACCTTCATATATTCTAACTGGCACACTGTCTGGCATGTGCGCTCTAAAGTTGGTAACGCCGGAGAGAAAGTAATTACATGTAATAACGCTGAAATGGAAATGCTAGAATGCATTTGAGAATACTGAAATTATTAGTTTTACTTTCTATATTTTTAAACCATATAAATGTATGAAATAACAATATTGTAAAATGTTTACTTTTCTATTAATTGTACAGTTTTATTTGACCGACGCATGAATAATGCGACAAAGCCCATGGTAATGTTAATTTTACATATGGAGGAAGTGTACGGAATGTGTATACAAGTAGATATTTAGCACGACCTTCATTAGTGCTCACTTTACCGTGAACAGCCTTCATATAATTTACCTATCATTATTAACTTATCAACTTTCTGCAACTTACAAACAGGTTACGTGAATCAACTTAACTTATTGTCTAAAATGGCATAAATATCAATTACTTATCTTGGAACTAAACTTGAAATCTCACGATTCGAAGTTGACCGCTTATACACTGAAGAGCAAAAAAAAACTGGTACACCTGCCTAATATCGTGTAGGGCCAACGCGAGGACGCAGAAGTGCCGCAAGACGACGTGGCATGGACTTGACTAAGGTCTGAAGGTATGAAGGAGGCAATTCACACCATGAATCCTGCAGGGCAGTGCACAAATACATAGGAGTGCGATGCGGTGGAAATCTCTTCTGAACAGCACGTTGCAAGGCATTCCAGATATGCTCAATAATGTTCATGTTTGGTGATTTAGGTGGCCAATGGAAGTGTGTAAAGTCAGAAGAGTGTTTATTGAGCCACTCGGTAACAACTCGTGACGTGTGGGGTGTCGCATTGTCCTTCTGGAATTGTCCAAGTCCATCGAAATGCACAATGGACATGCATGAGTGCAGGTGATCGGACAGGATGCGTACGTATCAGTTACCTGTCAGAGTCGTATCTAGATGTATCAGGGGTCCCATTTTACGCCGACTGCACGCGCCCCATACCATGGCAGAGCCTCCGCCAGCTTGAACAGTCCCCTGTTGACATGTAGGGTCCATGGATTCATGAGGATGTCTCCATACCCGTACACGTCCATCCGCCTGATGCAATTGGAAACGAGACTCGTCAGACCAGGCAACGTGTTTCCAGTCATCAACAGTCCAATGGCGGTGTTGGCGGGCCCAGGCGAGGCGTAAAGCTTTGTGTCGTGCAGTCAACAACGGTACACGAGTGGGCCTTCGGCTCCGAAAGCCCATATCAATGATGGTCCGTTGAATAGTTCGCACGCTGGCACTTGTTGATGCCCCAGCATTGAAATCTGCGCCAATTTGAGAAAGGGTTGCACGTCTGTCACGTTTAATGATTCTCGTCAGTCGTCGTTTGTCCCGTTCGTTCACGATCTTTTTCCGGCCGCAGCGATGTCGAAGATTTGATGTTTTACCGGATTCCCGATATTCACGGTACACTCGTGAAATGGTCGTACGCGAAAATCCAAATTCTATCGCTACCTTGGAGATGCTATGTCCCATCTCTCGTGCGGCGACTATAACACCACGTTCAAACTCACTTAAATCTTGATTACCTTCTACTGTAGCAGCAGTAACCGATCTAGTTGCCAGACGCTTGTTGTCTTATATAGGCGCTGCCGACCACATCGCGTTACTCTGATTGGTTCCGAACCTCTGTTATTTGCATACGCACGCCTACACCAGTTTTTTTGGCTCTCCAGTGTAGATCTCAACTTTGGAGGTCGCCCTACAAAGTACGTTACACATTTCGAATTTAAATGAGATAGATTGTAGAAATTTAAATGACGGGAAAGATAACTATTATTTTAATTATAACACTTTAATTTTATCACGTAAAAAAAAAGAAAACTCGTGGTTATTTTCCAGCAGATAACTAGATACCTGAATGGTAAGTACACGTACTTCCAATTTATTAGAAATGGTGAGGGCCTTAAAAAACATTAATTTAGATAATGGACAGTTTGTTGAGTTATGTATAAAAAAATTCTGAAATTTGAGCCTGTGCAGAGAATAATTGAAATATTCTATTTGCACTTCATAAAGCGAATAGTCTCCTTGATGGTTTTACAGGCACTCAAGCAGACTGCAGTCTAGTTTAATAACTATATTTTTTTAAGAGCACAAAATAATGGGAATGGTCTGCTCGGTATTTTAGGCAAATATGAACTGCATTGCTAAAGCTTATTTTTTTAAAGTATACTAGAACTGCGCGAGATTTATTTCCAAGAATATATAAAATTTATTGTATAATTTAAAGCAATCCATTAGAATTTTACCATCAGATATTCGTTAAAAATGAAATTATTGGTTTATTAATGAAATTTTAATCAAGTAGTACTTAAAAAAAATATAAGCCAGCTTGTAGTCACAGCACGAAACATAACTTTTAGATTTAATGAGGTGTATTACACTATATGCCTTTGGACGAATCAGTAAGCATAATTGAATCCCCGGAGTAAAGCTCAAACAAGAGATGTGTAATTTGTCTAACGGCAAAAAATTTCAGTTTAAAAAGGCACACTACAATTAAAAAAAACACAACTACTTAATTATTTAATCTCAACAATGTCTTAGTTAAGATACCAACAAAATAAGTACAATTACAGCAGTTTGAGCGTAATGGCATTGTGACATCGGGTATTGCAAAACTAAGGATGAGACATTTTAGTAATTTTTGAATTAATGTAAGTAATATTTAACAAAAAGTTTTTAAAAATTATTATAAAAATATAATATTTAATTATATTTGTTTTTTTAACATACTTTCCAAAGGAAATAAGGGCTTATGAAACTACCCGAATGTCTGTCTAGAATGCATGTCCCCCCCTTAACCACTTTTAAACTTCACAACCAAAATTCACCAAAATACGTCCACATATTGTTTTTAGTAATAAAATCAGACTTAAATGCTTTCGATCACGGTAAGGACTTATTTTCAAAATGGCGGCAATTTTAATATTAAGGGTACTGTGTTATATCTCGAGAACTATCTAAATAATTTCAACCAAATTTGGTACGTTAATAGTGAATTGTATAGGCATTACAATTGGTATGCCATTTTATAAAATAGTGCAAATTTAAAAATGACGAATTTTTATTATGCTTCGAGAACCAGTAAACCAATTCAAATGAAATTTGGTGCTTTGCCAGTGCACGATGAGAGTATTTGATTAAAATATCAATGATTCTATTAGTTTGCCATTTTGTAAGATAGTGCAACATCAAAATAAAGCTTTTATATTATATCTCGGTAAG
Source organism: Clitarchus hookeri (assembly GCA_002778355.1). Classification (NCBI taxonomy): domain Eukaryota; kingdom Metazoa; phylum Arthropoda; class Insecta; order Phasmatodea; family Phasmatidae; genus Clitarchus; species Clitarchus hookeri. The sequence continues at coordinate 242,710 of NQII01003675.1, read as the reverse complement.
TACACAAACGGATTCCTGCAATTTGGTATATAAGTAATTATATTGTAGGCCATATTCATACATGCAATTTTTATGGATTACATACTTATTTTCAAAATGGTGTCAATACATATATTTTACGTTCATTTGTAATATCTATAATACCGTTTGACCATTTTCGACCAAAATCGTTATGCTGAAAGTATCTTCTATAAGCATCAATGGGGTCAAAAAGGGGTTTTTGTCCACCATTTTGTAACATAGCTCCAAGTGTAAAATAAAGTTTGAACGTCATATTTCGAGAAACAATAAACAGATTTCTAAGTTTGACACTCAAGTAATATAAAAGTACGTCATGTAAATTGACATGTTTTAGTAGTTCAGACTATTATTTACAGAATGACGGACACATAAACATTATAGACTACTATGAGGGGCCGCGGTGGCTGAGTGGTTATACTGCTCGGCTCTCACCAAGGCGAACCGGGTTCAATTTCCAGTTGGATCACTTCGGATTTTCGTAAGTGGGAATCGTGCCGGACGATGCCACTGGTCGGCGTATTTTCTCGGGGATCTCTCGTTTCCCCTCGCAATTGCATTCCAGCACTGCTCCATTCTCACCTCATTTCACCCTAATCAGCTCTTAAACCTCGATGTTAACAGCTGTCCAAATCTCTCAACTCAACTACTATGCTTTATCTATGAGACATTTGTAATTCGTATGCTCTGGGAGTATCTATGAAAGAATCAAATAAGCTAATATATACACATATTTGTAAACTATGTTGGAAGGTTATGCTACTAAAGATTAATATATCGTGTCCTATCCTGTGAAACAATAACTTGTACCCACCAATTTCAGGCTACAAGTTGTGCTTTTGTAGTCCATCTGAATTTATATGACTTAGGAGTTGGTCACATATTTTCAAAATAACAGCCATGTAAATACATATATTAGGTTAGTGAGCCGTATGTCCCAAACAATTTCAAGCGACTTTAATATGTAGCATTATCTATGACAAACATAGAATGTGCCAATACAGAAATAAAAATAACACCACATTAGAAACTGGAGCTTTTATGTCAATGTCCGGGACCAACCAACCAATACCACAAAACTTTGTACATAAGTGGTGGTACAGTAGGCCACGTTTTGAGTGTTTCTGGCTTTATTTATAGTATGGCAGTCATACACATAATTTAGATAAGTTTGCCATATCTATTAAACAATCTAAATGATTTAAAGTAAACTTCGTATGCTGAGAGTANATCTAAATGATTTAAAGTAAATTTCGTATGCTGAGAGTTACCATTAGAAGTGTCAAATATGCTAATAAATCTTTTGACGACTTTTTAAAGAGAGTGCCCGGTGATGAAATGCAACATTTGTGCCTTATCTCGGGAACCAATAATCGAATTCCAACCAAATGTTGTACACAAATAGTAGCCCACGTAAACTCACATAATTTTGGTGGTGTAAGATATATATATTTTAATTGTGCAATGTTAATTACTATATCTAGGCCCTAGATGATTTAATTATATCCATTTAAATAAATTGACAAATTTCAATCAAACTTTTTATATCGATAGTACTTACAAGACGCATCATATATGCCTATACAGGACCTGTTTTTATGCCTTTTTGTACCATAGAGCCAAATGAGAAACTAAAGTTTTTATGCCATATCTAACCCAGTCAACCTATTTCCACCCAATTCTGCACACAAGTTTTGCTACTGTACGCCATGTAAACTTACATGAATAAAATGATTCACACGCTTGTTTTCAAAATGATGCCTCTTTAGATATTTGAAGTTGCTAAACCTAATCTGCCAAAACTTTAGACAGATTACTCCAGAAGTTGGTGGTCCGAAGCCTGCATTTGTAATGAAGTTGTCTGCACGTCAGCTTACGGTACGAGGCGTCATGTGTTCGAGTCCCAGGTAAGGCGTGTGTGTATTTGTAATTGTCTCACTATTATTGCATTTGTTTCTGGTTGCATCTCTTGATAATATCGCTTGAAACTAGACGTCAACACCTACCTACTATCTAACTTTTTAAAATCATCAAAATTGTCTGCATCCATGTAGAGGAACGTTGGCTCAGTAGTTGTATTAATAACTTCTTGTTTTATAGCTAGGCACTTCCCGGGAATTTTACATTACTTGCATGCAGGTTTTTAGAATTGTCTGTAAATTTCCTTATATATTGTTATGGTACTTTATGGTATTTACGTAGGGATAACAAAATAAAGTATTTTCGTAATGAGGCTCTCTAACTCAGTTTAATAAAAAATCTCCAGTATTATTTGAACAATAACGAACATTTTAATGTGCAAAGACCAAATTAATTTATGATTGAACACTCGCTTAGTACACCAAATAGTAAGGGAATAAACAAACTAACGCGCAGTAGCAACGTTCAACCGTAAACGACGGCATAGTAACTACATAGAATATCTTGATTGAAATTAATAAAAATGAGTACATTTTTAAAGTCAGGCCGATGCATGAGGTGCCAGGACGGAAACAAATGTGTAATGTTTGCAGGCAATATAACGTCGTGACAAAGAAAACGATTGATATATATATGTAGTATCGATCTACCGGCTTTACGACTACGAGCGATCATAACCTTTGAGTTGGACCGGGGCTTGCGCGAGGTTCGGTTGGGCGCCCGCAGCGGCTGGCGGTAATTTTGGGCGTGGGCGAAAATGACTGGGCGGTACATTTCGTGACTAAGAAAGATCTCCTGAAGATTTGTCGACATAAGCTATAACAGGTAGGTACGAACTGTTCACGGTAAACTGAGCACTTTTGAAAGCCCCGCTTATGATATCCTTGTGTGCACGCTGTGTGTATTCTTCCGCGTTATGTAAAATTAACACTGCCATAGGCCTCATCACTTTATACATACGTCAGTCGAGAGAAACTGTAAAATTATTAGAAAAGTAAGTATTTTACAAATATGATAATGTTTACACTTAGATGAATGAAAAATAAAAACAAGCTAAAGTAATAATTTTAATAGTTACAAATTTTAACGTACACTTTTAGTTCGACGTTAAGACATGAAACTACTTCGCCTCCATCGTTACCAACTGTGCTGGGCGCATGTCATTTAGTGCGCTCGTTAAAATATATGCAGGTAGCAGCAGAGACTTTTTCCATAGATTGATTTATAAAAGTACTGAATTTATCGTGAACAACCTTTATCCATTTTTGATACTTTAATTTCATTTTCACAGACCAAAGAAAATTAAAATATTACCCCGCTACCATAGATGTATTCACGTAAAATCTACTACCGTGTTCCCAAAACAGACACACCTCGATTAATTTAAGTGGTTGGGCTACAGTGTTGAAGCATTCACGATACAGGAGCTTTCAAACCTCTAGTGTGTGTGTGTGAATGCAGGTTACCTATCACGGAATCTACACATAATTTATTTTCTTGCTTTTGCGCGAGTTTGTTCACACCTACGTTATATGTACCGTATTTTCTAGCGTGAAGTAACCCCTCTTTTACCTTAAAACTACCAAAAATCTGATATATTGCAGGGGTGGTCCGAATCAGAGACTGTATCTTCATAAATACATCTGCAGGGTGGAATGGAGACATGGCTTCCTTCCCAACGGTTGCTATGGTTAATACTCAGTAAAAGCGGAAATTCATATCTTGTGTCAACATACATTTAAAGAAACTCTGTTGGCGTCCTACTACCTTCGTGGTAGGGTGATGCATGTTTGACGCCGCTGAACTGTTTGCAGGGGAAACGCAAATGTTCACTCTTACGGTTTGAAAATTAGTACTGGCACACCGAATGGAGGGAACACATTTATACCGAGAAAACAGAAAATAGGGAAAGAGAGAATCATAAGATAAGTGACACAGTACGTCGGAAGCTAGCTATCAGCCATCTTTCCCCGTGATAGTTTACTGTATATGGTAACACCGTAGAGGAAACATGGTGTAAAGCACCCCATCCACCCCTTCCCAAATGAGCGCAGTAGCTAATATCCACGTGGCAACATTTAACTGCTTTGCTGCCAACATGACTATCATAGATAGCGTGGATAACATTTAACGTTAGACACAGTCTATGTGAACAAGTACTTCGAGATGTTTGTATACTTCCTGCGACTAAATATTTTAATACAATTAGATTATGTTCAGATGGGTAAAAGTGTTTTATTCGTATAGAAGAGTTCGTCTTTTTAAAAATAAGCCCATATAAATCAACATGTTCATCACGGTTGACTATGTGACTTGGACAATTGTATTGGTGTGGGGTAGGTCAATGTTGGCTACATGCGCAGAAGACGAAAATTCTATCCACCTCATCTGTAGTCATTGGGTAACACCATCAATGTAAATGGAGAGGGAAATGCCGACGTAGGACATCGCTAGGCCTGCCGCACACTGACAGCGGAGCATGAGCAGCGGAAGGGCCGGCCAGGCAGAGGAGAGTTTGTGAAGCATGCGTTTGTCCTCGACCTGAGTTCGGCTGAGTTGTTCATTGGCTGCGTATCACTGTGTCACGGGTCTCGTGTCTGACTGGTCCCGCCGTGCTGTCTACAGCTTCCCACACGTGCACACTCTTTCACAAATCAGAGTACGCAGAAGGAAGACTCTGAAGGCACAGGGCACTGGTTGCTTACTGAGCACAGCATCGACCACAACTACCTTTATGTGCGACATGCCCTGGGTCTTGAACACAGTGACTTGATGGGTTATATACAGAGTTCAATTACTGGCCATTTCCCAAGTATGTAAAATATATTTCCTGTGTTCATAGATGGGTATACGTGATATCACTTTGTACTAATAATGCGGAAGGCAATGCCAAACTACCAGATTTGTTACTAATAAATAAAGAAATATGTGTTAAATGCATTATTTATTTTACGACTGAGGGGATTTTAATTTTAAATCGCATAGATGTAATAACCAACATTTAAGTTTGTTTTGTAGTTACGTAGAGACTAAGCTTTGAAACTTCCTTAAAAGATAGATAAATTATTTTTACATTTTCAAAACTTTATTAAAATACAGCAATACACTTGACAATTGTTTTTTGTAACTTTATAAGAGCCNTATTTTTACATTTTCAAAACTTTATTAAAATACAGCAATACACTTGACAATTGTTTTTTGTAACTTTATAAGAGCCGTATTTTTAATACACAGATAAACATTTTTGTATTGACTAGGTACCTCAAGTCTTGAAGTCAAAGTTGTAAACTTTGTGAGATAAGTATTTCAATTAAACCAATTAAAAGTGTTTACCAATGAAATGCTATTGAATAACCACCACTGTTTCGGAAGAAAATCTTTCGCTGTAAATTTCTTTCAACGTCAGAAATCTTCGTTGTGTTTTCGACCTTATTTCCCTAGGAAATAAAAACTCATGCCTTCCACTTTTCAACAATATAACATGAAGAACAAACCTATAATTTGTATTATTCCAAAATTGCATTTTTTTCAAATAAAACCTTTTGTAGACCTGCAAAGTAGTTCTTGGTAAAAAATACAAATAACTTTTACAGTGCATCGTCCTACAATTCTTTGTAACTTACTCAGACTATTGTATTTTGAATGTTTATTTTATATTTGAATTGCGCGTAGTATTTTTATGTTTTAATATTAATACTTATGAACGTTATTTTTTGGTTTTTAATTTGACTGAAAACTCTTCACATTATTTTGTATTTTGAATTTAATCAGTTAATTTTAATATGACTTAAACATTAATAATTTTTTCTGCAGAAATGAACTTTTGTATTTAATTCGTTAGTTTTTAATACATTAAATTCAAATAGTTATTATTTTTAACTTCCACATGTCTGCAAACCACTGCGACATTATCTGAATATCAGATCTCCATTTAGGCTGAACAACTCTTCAAACTTTGCAAGAGTTACATCAGCTCACACACGCTCACGAACTACGGGCTGCAAAATATCATTTCTGATGACTTATACACAATGGAGAGAGAAATTCTAAAGTAAACTTTGTAAACAAAATACCGTTATTGCGGCTATGGTTCGGTAACCGTGAATGAGCTTACATGGATTGGCACTTTGTTAAACGAGATACCTCTCTAGCGATATATTATTACTCGCATCGCTATCACCTCCTAGCGCATAGTGCATTAGTGTTTACGGTAAATGTAGTTTTAAAACAGTGGTCTGAAAGTAGCTACGGTGCCAACACGCAGCAAAATTGCTCTAATATCATATCTAAACGTGGGTCTTTGAAGACCATTTATATTCAAGAGTGCGCACAAGACAAATAAGTACTCTTTATTTTGTATTTGTTACAAGCACTTTCAAATTACGGACGTAACATGTAATACTGTTTCAAGTCAGTAGTTAATTTATTATTTATTTCTGCACAAAAATGGGAAAGAAAATTATTTTGCCGGTTTCGTATCACACCCAAAAACAAACATAAACCTACAGGAATGAGATCATTGACACTGATAAATAATTACATGAGTTACGTCAAGATAGTATGCAACAAAACGGGAAAAGTTTTGCATATTTTAGCCGTTGGATGTAAGCAAATATTTGTATATATTATTTGGGGCTATTATAAATTTTGATGGAATTTTGTATGACATGTGAGCTTTAAAATAAATTAGAGAAACGCCTTTCAGTACTCATACAATTTTTGATTATATAGTTTTGTTTACTTTTATTTGTGTGACACGTAAACGATAAAGTTATAATCCCAACAAGTAATTTAAGAAAATTTGTGAAAACATTTTTTTCTTTATACAGTATTTATATTACATTAATTGTCCACAAAATAATAATCATTTAACAGATTTATATGATTATTTTTCTCACTGTTACTCTTGATCTCATGCTTGATATTTATAACAAGTGCATCCGCGATCCCAAAAAAAAATACTATTTTCGATTCACTAAAATAGTAATAGAAAAATTAATTTGCAGACTAAATACATAATTAGTCTTTATAGTAAAAAAAAATTGTTTTTGGAACCTATACTTTCATGTAGAATTACAGACTTCAGCGTATTCAGAAATTCGTATTTTGTTAACGTGCGTTAAACTACTGGCAACATAAAAGAAGTGCCCCTGACACGACGCAGAAGTTAATTTTAAAATCCCTACAGTGGTAATATAAATTCATTCCTGTTAAAGTGTAAGAAAACGCATTTGAGCCTTAAGTTTGCCAGTGTAGAGGAAGTATAAATAAATAAATACATGAATTAATTAATGAACTACGTTTCCAGATTCGTCAACAAAAATTTAAGCTGAGAAGGACAGCATACATATAATACGAACTGATTACTGAGTTTAGAATATGGCTTTGAATGTATAGACGACTACCATTTTATTGCAAATTTTAGCCTACACACAGTCTTGTGCTAGAACTCTCACTATCTGAATGATGTGTAAAGGAACAAAAATCTGGAACAAAAGATCTGAAATTATCCCGAAACATATTGCTCTCACCCAGTTATCTTATTAAAATAATAAGTGTCACTACTATCATTAAGTATTAAATATTATGATGCGTAAACATTATAAATATGCCTTATAACAACGACGCAAGGAACGTTTAATAAATTTCAAGTTATATTATTTATTACCGAAAAATTAAAGGAAATGTTATCCGTTTGACATTTGGCCGTACTAAAAATGCAACATTTCAAAGTAAATGATGGATTAGTTTCGTATTGAACATAGCAGTAGTTAGTAGTAGAAAAAAACAGTAGGTGTTATACAAAGTACCAAAACGCCAAACCCTTAAACAGATATCGCTGACGGAAATGTTGCACACAAACACTTCACATATATTCAAAAATGTTGTAAAATCTTATTTATCTTATATTACTTCTGCCGACTGACCTAAAAAACTTCTTACAAAAGAAACAGTGTCGGCATCGTAATTTGTACCGTAAATGTGTTATCAGCAAAAATTTTTATAAACAACTGAGCAGTCCATTTCCAAAGTGTCCCTTGTCCACAAATACGAAAATTTCCAATAATGGTGCTATTAGTTCCTTCCTAGCCTTTTGCTACGGAATGAAATGTATTTTACATGTCCAAAACAGTGCGAAGGCAATTTAAACGCATGTTTAAATTCATTCCATTTCCAAAGTAGCACTTGTGCACAAACATTTAATACAATTTATTTCATTTTAAAGGGGAATTCTTAGTTTCATAAGGCTCTAATTTCTACAGACAATGTTCGTGACCAACAGTAACATCCGTACCATTGTTCATACAGCCAAGTGAAGAAACACACTCCATGAACATTTTTCGCAGTTTCCCGAAAATCAGTGGACACGAAAAAGGGACTCTTTTAAAATGGACTTCTCACTTATGACAGCATACATCATCATGTAGTAAGTAATATAAAAAAGGACGCGTGCCTTAGAATAACATCCTAAACTGCGCTGTTTGCAATAAACTCGCTCGCCCAAATAAAGGACGGTCTTTTAAAAAGCAAAGAAGTTAGGTAGCACTTCCAAAGCACACCTCTCGAAATACACTGAAGAGCCAAAAAAACTGGTACACCTGCCTAATATCGTGTAGGGCCCCCAGAGTACGCAGAAGTGCCGCAAGACAACGTGGCATGGACTCGACTAATGTCTGAAGGTATGCAGGAGGCAATTCACACCATGAATCATGCAGGGCAGTCTACAGATCCAATATGCGCCAATTTGAGAAAGGGTTGCACGTCTGTTACGTTTAATGATTCTCGTCAGTCGTCGTTTGTCCCGTTATTTCACAATCTTTTTCCGGCCGCAGCGATGTCGAAGATGTGATGTTTTACCGGATTCCCGATATTCACGGTACACTCGTGAAATGGTCGTATGCGAATATCCAAATGTTATCGCTACCTCAGAGATGCTATGTCCCATCTCTCGTGCGCCGACTATAACACCACGTTCAAACTCACTTAAATCCTGATAACCTGCTATTTTAGCAGCAGTAACCGATCTAGCTGCCGACCGCATCGCGTTATTCTAATTGGTTCCATTCCTCTGTTATTTGCATACCCACGCCTATATCAGTTTTTTTTTGGCTCTTCAGTGTATATGGACACTAAGGGCAGAGTAAGCCATTTGCACGTTGTTGGAACACCAGCAGNGCAGTAACCGATCTAGCTGCCGACCGCATCGCGTTATTCTAATTGGTTCCATTCCTCTGTTATTTGCATACCCACGCCTATATCAGTTTTTTTTTGGCTCTTCAGTGTATATGGACACTAAGGGCAGAGTAAGCCATTTGCACGTTGTTGGAACACCAGCAGTTTGCGTTTATTTTGGAGAAGATACATGTTGTTCATTGTCATTACGCAAGATTACTCCTGACCAAAACTTGCGGATATTGAACTCTTACACGGTCCAACGGGGAGAAACGAGCTGCTCAACGAACATACACAGAGCAATCAATATCTAAGAGAAGTGAGTGAATGAAGAGATTTGGACGACTGTTAACAGCGAGGCCTTGAGAGCCGACGAGGATGAAGCGAGGTGAGTATGAAGCAGCACTGGAATGAAAGGGCGGGGGAAAACGGGAGACCACCGAGAAAACTCGCCTACCAACGGCATCGTCTGGCACGATTTCCATATGTGAAAATCCGGGAGTGACCCGGCCGGGGATTGAACCCGGTTCGCCTTGGTGGGAGGCGAGCAAGCTAACCGCTCAGCCACCGTGGCCCCTCAATATCTTAGAAAGTGGTACGTACGTCACGCCGTATTTATTTCTGTAAATCAACGGCTGAGAAGAGGGCGAAGATTTGGTGGCGACAAGAAGCAACGCTGGCTGCGAACGGAAAGTGAGAGCACCGAGGTTCGAAATGAAAGTTTTGCGACTCGCAGTGAGAAGCTACAGCAGCCAGCATTCATGGAAAAGTACACTGGGTCATCATGGGTCATCATCACAGAGCGCCACAGTGCAAGTATTCCATGCAGAAGTCTCATTCATTCCTTTGGCAGATGGTGGAAGCCGTTGGTATTTTCAAATTTCCTCAAAGCTGAAGGTGTTCAAAGCAGCTGGCATTATAATGTCGGCTATATCACTCGACTGGATTATGTAGNAAAAAAAAACACCGTGAGCCATATTATAGCTCCAGGTAAAATTACAGACACCCGCAGTAATCTAGGACATTTCGAGGATCAACGGTTCGTTTCTGTGAACTATACAAGAGAGCTGCACAAGAAAGTTTTTATAAAAAAATTTAAATTATTTTTATTTTATAATTTTTTACTATGCCAGTGCTGCCTGAATACTTCAGTTCAGTAACCTGAAATAATACATGCACTGCGGCCAAGAAATGCCCGTTTACTCTCATTCCGGTGCCCTTTCCTAAATTTAGGGAAGGGAGAGGAGGAGGCTATGCCACTGCATATGCCCAAACAACACGTAACATGAGTCATCTCATATGTTTCTCTCTGGTACGTGCTACGATGCGGGTTGTCTTTCGAACGCACCCTTAATTTTGCAGTAGTATATTTTTGAAAAAAAAAAAAAAACGTTGCCGAAACGTGTTTACACCGAGGTGCATTTTTTGTTACCATGATGTACCGTAGCGATTGAAGTCGGTATAGAGTTGTTGATAAATTGTTGGGGACAACATATTTGCGGCATAAAATTTGACAGCAGTGTTTTTTTTAANTCGGTATAGAGTTGTTGATAAATTGTTGGGGACAACATATTTGCGGCATAAAATTTGACAGCAGTGTTTTTTTTAATTCAGTTATATCGTTTTATTATCGCCATAATTTACTGAGTACTTACTTTCCCCCAAGCATGAAGACGTAATACTTAATACAAAATGTTATAAAGTTCCATCTTTGTTTTATAAACTACTGCTTTTTTTTTGTACATTAAAAATTTCTTTGCAACACTTCTGTTCGGGATACCTCCTTTAGGAACTGATGCCTTGATATTAATATTGTCGTGTAATGTTGATTGTTGCCTTTCAATTTTTAACGTTTAAGTTATCCGGTAAAAGGTTGAAAATCAGGAAATCAACAATTAAAATACAGTTAAATAAACATAACTGATTCAGAGAGTGGATAATATTTTAACTATTATGTTATAAATATAAAGTTTTTTTTTCTTTACGACACTCACGATTATCTCCATTGACCTCGGACCAGGATTTTGTGGGTTCCNTAAATATAAAGTTTTTTTTTCTTTACGACACTCACGATTATCTCCATTGACCTCGGACCAGGATTTTGTGGGTTCCGATCCCACGTAAGTCTCTTTAGAAGTGGGTTTAATATGCAAGTATGTACACCATCCCTCGGATAGACTTAACGGCATAGGCGTGGGAACGTAATGGAGAAATAATAATAATGATTTCTTAAATAATCATAACTGATTCAGAGAGTGGATAACATTTTAACTATTATGTTAGAAATATAAGGTTTTTTTTCTTTACGACACTCACGATTATCTCCATTGGCCTCGGACTAGGATTTTGTGGGTTCCGATCCCACGTAAGTCTCTTTAGATGTGGATTTCGTATGCAAGTATGTAAACCATCCCGCCGGATAGGCTTAACGCCATAGGCTTGGGAACGTAATGAAGCAAAAGTAATAATAATATCTACGTCACTCACCATGAACAAGTAGCCAATGACGATGTCGGCGTCGTCCGGGGTGTCCAGAGAGTTTCTCCTGAGTATGTCGGTACTCACCCACACGCAGTCAAAGTAACTGCGCACAGAACTGTCGCCATGTAGACTGCAAAACAAACAAAATACAAGCTCGGGTGATTCCTTCAAACTAATGATGAGGAGAGCGGGATATGCACTACGTAATTTAATGAAAAATTTTTTTGGAAGCACGCATTACAGAAATTAGCTGCACGTCACTGAAAACCTAAAATTTGACACAAACACAAAAGCATAAACCGCCAATATTTGTTAGTTTCAACAGACAACGTAGTAACACATTTAAACTACGATTAATAAATTAAGTAAAATATAACCGTATACAGATATACATAAATAATTCTGAGCACAACGAAGACAGCATATACCAACACTGTAGACTGCCTATGACAAAACGTGGCTACTGATTCGTCGTATGGAAACCTACTGTGTTCCTGCTATATTTACTTTGTTAGCCACAGTTATTTACATACTAATACTTTTACTGTTGTGCTTTTTTTTTTTTTGCTTGATTAATGTTTATCTTTTTTATCTCGTCTTTGAGAATAGTCACTTATGCGGAATTTTCGCATTTGTATTTATTGCACATCTGTTGACAACAGCTGATTATTTCTCGTCTATAAGATTCTTGTGTTGAAACATATTAAGAGTTTTTTGAGACGAACAACAATATGAGTAATGATCTATGCCACAAATAATTTTTCTTTCAATCACACACGATACAGTAAAAACTTTTCAAGGCAACTTTCTAGCTAAAACAGCATAGATATCTAGGAATCAAATCTTCAAACTCATAGTACAAATTTATGTCTTCGAAACCCCGGCATAAAAAGCAAACTAAAAAAACTGCGCAGAGTTGGAATTTATATACTCAAAACTCTTATTTTGCAGAATAATGTACACATAGAGAATAAAACAATGAAATTTTATAAAAATAATTAGTAAAAACTAATAATTTTATACACTAAATCACAGATACAATATTACACAGCACCTAACCAAATAACTCAAGGACATTTAATAATTACAAAACAAAAAAACAAAAAATACCAAATGTTAATAATACTTTCAAACATAACCTCAAAGTAGGAACAGTACATGTGCGCAGTGAGTGTATAAGACCACATAGAAATTTATTAATAAAAATAAAATAAAGTATAAACGAAATCAAATATTGATGGCGTAATGTCTAAGGTCACATCCGTATTGTGTCGTTGTAGAAGTGACAGACCTCCAACACAATTAATGGCGATGAAAATGCATATATTTAGAAATAAAATAAAAGGTGCATTGTAAGTTTCCATTAAAATATAACTTAAATTTTGACAGTAATATTACTGTGCGCGGAACCACGGTGGTATAGTGGCTTGACTTTTTTTTTCGTGGCTAGCAAAAAGCCAGACACGGAAGCTTTTTACTTTCACCTTCGCGCCTATGCCCTATCTGGGTAATGCAAGCTTATAAGTTTTTCCTTTAGCTTATCGTTGTGTTTTATGTCTTATAACTTTCCTTCCTTTGGCTCTCTCGGGCCACGTAACTTTAAATTTTTGTTTTTATTACTTTGCACACCATTACCCTTTGATTGATTATTGTTGTATATGATTACAAACTTTATTTTTTGTTACTGACAAGTTGCTCGGAGGGTGAGTGTGGCGCGGTTGATTCTGCCATCCACCCTGACTCTCTCAGAAACATGGGAGTTATTCTCTTTATTCTAATGCATACATTTGTACTCTAATTATGTAAGTTTTTGTATAGCGGCTCTACAATATATTAACTATACCCATCCCTTGGTTACGCAGCAGCCGGAAGGAGGGCATTTGGACCCTTTTTAGATCCCCCTCCCACCACATATACCTTCCTTTAGTCTGGATCCTCGTCATGTGATTCTCCTTTTCCATGTTATATTGCCAAGTCCGTATATTTCAAGTCTCTATTATTTTAGTTTCTTGCTTAGGTCATTGTTCCTCCGTTGTTCCATTTTCCTGTGCGTTGCCAGGTCTGTATGATGTCTTGTAACTTCTTTAGATTGGGGGGCGAAGTCCCCTTAACTCATCAGTTGCCTTCTGAAGAATTCTTTAAAAGTTCTACCTATATGCACTGGGATTACCCAGGCTGTGTAGTGGGGTCCGCTTCCACTATAAAATTTATATAGCGGTTTTAAGTTGAGCAGGGCCGCTCCCAGCATCAAAGTTTTTTACATTGGTTTCCTTTGTAAGTATTAGGGCGTGGTATCATTTTCAAGAAGAATTATCTTCTATTTCTTGTGGATTATTTTGTATCCACAGATCAAACTCTTCTAATCTTTTAGATATTCCCCTCGCATATTACTCCATTATTTTTGCTTTATCCTTCTTGGACATTATATTACGTAACTCAAATCTATTTCCTTCTATATTAAGTCTTCTAAAGTATTATATTCTTAAGTCCTCAATCTTAGGGCAATTTTTTAGTACATGCAGCAATGCGTCTTTAGTACTGCATATCCTACAAAGAGAAGAGTCTACCAAACTAAATATTCATTGATTTGCTTTGAAATGATCATATCCTCTTAATATCTGTGACAGATGATAATAAGTCGCGATACAGTCATGACAGACATAATTCCCTTATGTCAGGGAATATTCTCTACGTTGTTATCCCCTTCTCCGAGACATCCAATCTCTCCTCCCAGTGGTCCAGCGTCTCTCTTCTAACTTCTTTCTTGCTCGCCCCAGATGCATATTTTCCAATAGTTTCATTCGTTAAACTTCCTCGTTCTATTACCGTAGTGGTTAGTTTAATCGCCTCCCACCTAGGGGAACCGGGTTCAGTTCCCGGCGGGGTCACTGCCAGATTTTCGTATGTGGGAATCGTGTCGGACGACGCCGCTGGTCGGCAAGTTTCCTCTGGGATCTTCGGTTTCCCCCGCGTTTTCACTCCGGCGCTGCTCCATGCTCATCGTGCTTCACCCTCATCGTCTCTGAAGACCTCGATGTTAAGAGCCGCCCAAATCTCTCCCCTCACTCACGTTTGGCGGATGAATACAAAAGGAGCGAAATTCTAAGTAAAGTTTTTAAAAAGTGTTCAATTAAATGCGTAGGATAAACAACTACACTGGGGTACTTAAGTTGACAGTCACTTACACTCTAAAACTGAATCAGTGAGAATTACACTTTTTCAATAAGTTTACAGTACCTGACTGATACAACATTCACTTCAGTGAATTTAACTAATGAATCAGTTAAAAAATGCCAGTTTATCATCACTTATTGATTCAATGACATTTTCCTCTGATTCATCAGTCATTTTTTTTCACTGTTTTTCAGCGATTTGTTCTTGACTAACGGATTAGATAAACAGCGTGTAAAATTGGCCGTCAAACAAAGTGTTAAATGGCCGTTAAAAAACGTGTATTAAGCAAAATAACAACGCATAAACTAATAAAACCAATACTATATACTATCTAAAATGTATTTGGTATTTCAAAAAACCATTTTATAAGTTAACATGAACGCTCGGTCTTTCATTCCGCTTTCACATCTTTATTTTCGTTGATGTCATGTATTCATCACAGCGCTCTGTGTGAAAGTTTAAACTGCATATAATGTGGTGAAGAGAGTGCACTCATATGTATTATTCGTTTTAACCATCCTAACGGTACCAATCAAACCAAAAACGAAAAGAGAGGGTTTACAATTTAAAACTACACGCTTGCTATAAGCAAATATAAATCATCCATTTTCTTCATATTATCAACATGAGTTGGTAGCTAAGGTGGTATTATAACTGTCTAAGAGTGAAGTGGAAAGGAATTGTGATTTAAATCCCGGCCACCTGCGGAAATCTTTTTAGTTTTTTGAATTACGGAAATTGCGCAATATAAATAGTAAACTATTGTAAATATGTTTTTTTT
>NQII01003675.1:32550-206193 GCA_002778355.1 Clitarchus hookeri | reverse complement strand
ACCGTAAACGGCGTATAGTCGGCCGGCACGCAGTGAGGGTCGCCAGGCGCTGCGGTCGCCGCATGCTTCGACTCCCTTCGGTGACGTCACGTTAACATCTGATCGGCAACGTTTGAAACTCTTTCTAGTCACTGGACCACGCCACCTAACGCCATCCTTGGTTGCCACGCACGGCCAATGTAGAGCTCCGAAGGCAGAGTGGCATGTGTTTCCGTCCATTTCCTAGGAGAAAATTATCGACATGCGACGTAGATGGTTGCCTAAATATAAATGAACTAACGTCAACAAACTCATCAGCCTTTGAAGAAACAAAGACACGCTAATAGGTATTAGACTTTTCTCGCAATGAATTCTTCACAAAGAGAGATGTGGGGAATTTTATATAACATCTTGATTAAAGTTTTAGTTTTCTTTATCGCGAAAAGAAAACTAGGGCTTCATTGATCCAGTTCTTTGCCCATTTTAACCACGATGATGATGCTTATGAGACTGCGTGATGGCTTATCAGCATCTTGGGCTCGGACCCCTACAGAGGCCAGAGGTAAAGATCGATTGGCATTTTGGGAAAAATAATAAGCCAATGATTATACAGCAGGCGGTGCATGGAAACCCATATATCAGCAACTATTGTTCATTAGCGTGAAAATAGCATGTCCTGATAACATTTTGCAGGTATCTGGTTTCA
The DNA here is from genome assembly GCA_002778355.1 of Clitarchus hookeri. Classification (NCBI taxonomy): domain Eukaryota; kingdom Metazoa; phylum Arthropoda; class Insecta; order Phasmatodea; family Phasmatidae; genus Clitarchus; species Clitarchus hookeri. Next base: position 205,508 of record NQII01003675.1, on the reverse strand, counting down.
TGCAATCTCCCCAAAGTCCCGACAATATAACACAGTACATCAGCTTCATTCATCCTTGCANCAGGTATCTGGTTTCATGCAATCTCCCCAAAGTCCCGACAATATAACACAGTACATCAGCTTCATTCATCCTTGCATTTAAGTTTCTTTAATGAGCCAGCATGCTTTAAGGAAGCTCTTCCTGGCAATTGCATGTCCAAATCAAAACTGAAATGAAAAATACGGTTTTTGGAAATAAATTCTTGTACTCATAGAACGAGATGTGATATTAGTATAGAGACAGTATGAGACAAACTGCTAGTACAATCTAAATATATTTAACATGTCACNGAACGAGATGTGATATTAGTATAGAGACAGTATGAGACAAACTGCTAGTACAATCTAAATATATTTAACATGTCACATACATACATAAACTAAAAAGCTAAGCATTCTGCTTTTAATATAGAACGGAAATTTCCTTCAACAGAATATCTGTCGCAATATTTTCACTACTGCATCAACAACTATACCTGTGATAAAGTAAAAGGAAAAATTTTCATCTTAGCACATAGTGCGGCTGTTGCCCTGTAACCCGATTACAGCATTTTGCTGTCTCCATTTCTCTGCTGATATTTAGTAAACGTAATCTAAATTAAGGAAACTAGTCTCCACACAAAAAGCTCCAGCCAGTACGATGTGCAAGATTTCTTTAGAAATTTGCAAGCATAATTAAATTTATATGCAAGCTGTCCAGTAGCAATTATGAAGTTGTCATTTGGTAATTAATACGAATCAAGTATGACTCACAGATAAGAAGTAACGACGATCTTGCTTCGCATAGAAAAAATGAAGTGTAACCAACTAAAGTTTTGTACTTTTACAGACAAGATATTTTAAATACGTACCTTAAAATTGTATCTGAGGTACAACAAGAAATATAATTTACATTTCAAATGTGGTAAAATTTTTGTTTGAATTCTGTTAATATACTGTACATGGTCGTAAACAATTTTTATACAAAACATAATCAACTTCAACTTAAACTGTAAAAAATAATGTAAAACATTTAGGCCAGATGTAGCTAGCAACCCTGAAGCGACCATATTAATAAGTTTCCTCGTGCAATGGGAGCAATCTTCAATGATACTCTTTATGCTTTGGTAGTTTTCAAGAGAACACTGATTGCTAGATACTTGCAAAACTCGAGTTATTATTTGGTTACATACTAGACTCTATTGCCGTATGCTTACTTAAGCGGCATTCGTGATTTCATTGGATACTGGCAACTATGCAGCGTCATCTACATGTGTGACTGTTTAACTGAAGATTGATTGCACAACCGTTGTGTCACACAAGTTACAGGCCAATGGCGTATTACAAACTTATAAACAACATCTTAGAAATTAGTCTCCAATCTAAAAATAGCGGCGAAATTTTGCGGGCCCTACTTACGGCACAGCAGTAAGTTCAGGATATTCCGAAGCCTTATGTTCTTTCCACCGTGTAATAGCTCCAACAGACAATTCTCCAACAGGATACTGGCCATTTACATTCAGCATGGGTTTCACAGGACTGCCTTCGAGCTGTTGACATACTTTCTTTCCCGGTCCTCAGACTTATCTTCTAAAAACCACGGACTATCTAGAAAAGCTGGTAGCGTCTGCCATTAGCAGGTCTGCAGCATCTTCAATGGCATTTACGAAACTACTGCACGATGTTCCACACGACAGGACTAAGCATCTCAGTAATTCGATCTAGGATCATATAGCTCTTGTATATACGCCAAGGCGATGGAACAATACACTAAAAATACTTTTAAACAACGTAACTCTGCGGGATAAACGGCCCATTGTAATAAGTTATTTCTATCTCTGTTCTCATTGTATGTGTCAAGTTTACTTCCATTTCTACGTCTATTTACGGGTAAAGGGATTTTATGCCTACGAGTATACATTGAATTAGTTCATTTAAAGCCTAAAATCTCTCTGAGATGACTTACATACTTAGGATAATGTAAAATATAAATTCGGGGTAAAAATAATTCCGATGAAAATATTTTCAAAACAATCTCGAACTGGATCGATGCATATTAAAATAATTAATATAGTCTGTTTACAGAGGTAGACCTCGGTGTACTCTTTAAAATGTAATTAGTCTCTAATTGAATTAAATCAGAACATAGAGAAGAATCTGGCTTCATATTGANGGTGTACTCTTTAAAATGTAATTAGTCTCTAATTGAATTAAATCAGAACATAGAGAAGAATCTGGCTTCATATTGAACCGGTAGTGTTAACAACAAACAGGTTTTTAAATGTTATAGACATTTTTTAAACGTTGAAATTAGTTGAGTACATAAACAATTGTTGAAGGAAAGAATTTGAGTGCATCAGAACTGTTCACAATTTACATTAACTGAAACTTTCTTTCTTTCACCGAAATACAACTATAATTTTCGCTTCAATTGTATTATTATTATGACCAAATTTCGTTCCGCCCAGATTTAGTTCTGACGGAAACTTTGCTCTAAACCAGGCAAGTACGAAGTAAATAAATCGAAGTAGATCTTGCACAATAGGTCTTGGGAGCCGATGAGGGTGAAGTGAGGTGAGTATGAAGCAGCGCCGGAATGCAAGGGTGGGGGAAACGGGAGATTCTCGAGAAAACCCGCCGATCAGCGGCGTTGTCTGGCAAGATTCACAAATGCAAAAATCCGGAGTCAACCCCACCGGGAATCGAACCCTGTTCGCCTTGGTGGGAGGCCGGTTGTATAACTACTACACCACCGCGGCTCCTATATGTTTGATATGGTTCTGCACGACGCTGGGGGCACGTATCGTACAATTACCAGTGGGGAATTACGACGTCACAGCGGTCCGATGTTGGAATCAAAAGGTACTTGAAAGTACCCACACACGTCATGAGCTATCCGGTCGACGAAGGCAGATCACACCAAAGGAAGATTGCCTGTCCACCAAACACTTCCAAACCCCATCGCATCGGTACCTGTTATCTCGACATACCTAGCTGCTAGATACTCTACAACCCTACGCCCAACCCCGTGTATTCAGGCAATACGTATAGTCTGATACCCGAAAATTTAACGTATTTGTTTGGCAAACAGCTAAACGCCACAATCCTTAGTGTACTAGAGCCTCACCTAGTTGCTCAATGGCTTATGTCTAAGTTTTGCCCCAGAACAGGTAGCACGGTATCTGGTGCTCTTTTTCCTGCAGTTCAGCTATTGGGTTGAATTCGTCCAGGGCGTGGCTTATAAACAGCAATCCCATTAGAAAATAAGTCAAATGTACACGGATTTGAAGTGTTGTTTGTCCTATAATGAATTCGGGAAATTTCAGGTTCTCTATGTATAGGTGACTGGCATCACCCGGACTATGGGCTAAGCCTCTCATGCGTGTGTCATCGTTAACACCAGAATAGAGAAGGCGCCAATTGGTGTTGTGGTGCGATCGGGAGTGACGACGAGTGGCATCAGCAATGAAGTTTGGTCCTTCAGGACCACGGATCACCGTCGTGTGCGAGTATGGCGACGCTGAGAGTAGAGGATACGCCCTGCAAATGCTGTGTATAGACACGCGAGCATTACTCCTGGCTTCAAGGCGTGGACAGTCATCAGGTACCACTGCAAGTCGCCTCTGGTAGCACTTGGGGGTACCCTGATACACAGTGGTAGGTCAGTGTCATCCTGCGTCGTCATTTGTTACCACTCATAAAACACCGCCCCCATACAGTATTTCATCAAGATGACGCTCGTCCACACGCGGCATGCGTGCCCACTCACTTTCAGGTGCCCACTCACTTTCAGGTACCCACTTTTGGTTTATTTAAGATTAAGTAAAGCTCTTAGAACAGAATTTTCCGACATTGTTCGTAGCCTACTATTATCGCATCCGCAGTCGTCCTATTAAATTTAATTATTATTTTTCGTATTCCCTCGGAATGGTAATATTAATCAGGCAATACATATTTAACAGTCAAATAAAAAAGTAGTGAACAAAATTTATTTTATCACCAAAGGCGAACGTAATAAAGTGGATTATTGATGACATTTATATAATGTTCAACGCAGATACTAACGTAAACTTAACTGTTTGTCATGGCCACGTGATTAAATATTTTGAAAGTTCTGTATATAGAATACATAAAGTTATTTAAAACAAAGATTTATAGCTAAAACCTGCTGCATCACGAGGATGCTCGTGCAATATCGTAGCCTACGTTCTCTGTAACTGAAAAAAAAATCTATCTGCTGTTGAGTTACAGTCATGGGGTCTATTTTCGTTAATTTTTTCTTTTATTTTCTACTANTAATATTAATCAGGCAATACATATTTAACAGTCAAATAAAAAAGTAGTGAACAAAATTTATTTTATCACCAAAGGCTATTAATGTAAGAACGTAATAAAGTGGATTATTGATGACATTTATATAATGTTCAACGCAGATACTAACGTAAACTTAACTGTTTTTCATGGCCACGTGATTAAATATTTTGAAAGTTCTGTATATATAATACATAAAGTTATTTAAAACAAAGATTTTATCGATTTTGGACGACGTAGTGCTCCTACGAGCACGTTATAGCAAGCCTACGTTCTCTGTAACTGAAAAAAAAAATCTATCTGCTGTTGAGTTACAGTCATGGGGTCTATTTTCGTTAATTTTTTCTTTTATTTTCTACTATTAAGTTAGTTCACACAACAGGGAACTATGTTTCTAACAACGTTTCGTCTCTCAAAACCTCGCTGTAAAGAGTCGCCCAAATCTCCCAACTCTACTCTAACAACGTTCATCGACGTTAAAATTTCCCTTGCAACACAGCCGCTGTTTCCCTGAAAACAGGTTGCTAAACTGTTCCGTAAATTTTAATCGGCATATTTTATTTTATCAGTATACTTATTATTCCGACATGACTTGGTGGAGTAGAACCCTAAGGATTTAAATCGGAGATGAACTGCACGAATTTGGAAGTGGCGAATTTGAGATGGATCCCGCCTACGTCTGTTAAACAGGCCTAAAGGATCATTGTACCGCGCTACCCCGATATCGGCGGTGCAGATTAACTCCCCCGACGTCGAGACGTCTGCGAGGACGCTGATACACGCAAACAATGCGAACTTGAAACAATAGTCGCGGTGGAGTACGCGTTACCGCACCAACGCAGCAGACGCTCGCAATTCCCTCCCCCACCACCGTCTCTTCTCTCGTAGGTACCGCCAATTCCAGCCCCCAACTCCCCACAACCCCTTCACACTGCTATAGTCTCCCCCCGAGTGGGCGTGGCTTCGCAACCACCGGACCGGGGGAGAGAGGAAAAAGCTGTCGATGGCGGGATCCTTCCTCGCCAGCCCGACATGTTAATCCCCGTGGAAATGTTCGCCAGTTTCCTGTCGCCGGCGATGTTCCTTCCGGAAGCTTCCTTAATTAAATTGCTGGGCGCAATCCCCCCTGGAAGGTGGGGGAGGGGGGATTGTGATATTCAGGAGCGGCCTGCGAGTGCAGCAGATGCGAAGATACTCCCCCGGAATGTTGCTGCCTAGTGCATTTGGCGAACACAACGCCTCCTGTCTGGGCGGAAGAAAGTCATTCAATCTGCTATTCGGTTTTAATTACGCGGGATCTAATAGTGTGCGGGATGATTTGGATATCACGTTGAACGGTTTTCGCAATACTGATATAGCTGAGGACATTTATCTCTGTGATTATAGTGTGGCGAAAACAGTAAGGTAACTTCCGCACTTTCATCTTAATCTAGAGGATAAATAAATTCCTACACAAATTACTAACGCATATTGTTCGTGTACGAAATAAAAATATTGGGATGTAAATTAGTTCTTAAACATATACCACAGAAAGACAAACAAAGAAATAAAAAAATTAAATACGATTTTTATTGGCTCAGCATTTTAAAATTGAGCTTAAAATTGTGCTTACAAATATCTATACGACTAAACGAATTTGTTATAGCGAAGTGAATTTTTTTAAAATAGTTATGAGGCATTGCTTAATAATACGCTGCTGTTTGTAACATACAAAAAAAAATATCAAAACTCATTCAATTTATACTGAATATTAGATTTTNTAATAATACGCTGCTGTTTGTAACATACAAAAAAAAATATCAAAACTCATTCAATTTATACTGAATATTAGATTTTCTGAATTCATCAGGCTATGTTCATCTGATAAGAAATTATAAATTCTATTTTGATTTAATGAATACATTTGTAAAAAAAATAAGCATAAGTAAGCAGTTGAGATACATTAGTGCCCATCTCCGTTATAGCTTGGTACTCATTACTTCATCACCGGGGGTGTTTCAGCCAGCTTTCTATTTTAGTTACCTTACGTCTTCCGGTTCCGTGACAATTTATAGCTAAGTATTACATATATATGTTATGTATATCTGCAGAGTTACGTTATAACGAACCAATGATATTACTCTTTAAAAAATACCACCTTTGCATTATATAGTGGAATTGCGAACGTGAATGACCAAGATGCGTTTGTGTAAATTTGACTACGACAGCTAAAAAGATGCAAGATTTGTTTTGGTATGTAGAACATAAAATGGTTAATCGAGCTGAATTCTGCCTCATAAGTGATTATGTGAGCATATTCATAGTTATTTTTATAGAAGATGTTTTTTTTGTGTAAATTATATTACAGCAAAATAAATTCAAGTAATTTTTTTTTCGAATAAAATTTTTTTTTCTAATTTTTAATTTATTTAGCGCTGTCTGGACAAGTGAATTAATTACTCTGCACGCTCACATTTCCGTCAATATTACTTTCTCAGATACTGCGTGTTGAACTAGAAAACACAAATAGGCTGTTTTCGTGTCTTTTTAAGACACATATAAACTACTTGAGATCCGAAATATTGATGAAGTTTTTTTGAAAAGAATTTAATTGAACTATTTTGAAAACAGTAAATGAAGTTCACATTTTTTGCTTAACTCATACGGTATTACATAAAGACTATTTTCAAACAGTTTAGGAAATAGCAAACAGAACTGTATCGTATGTTCTTAATTACAAAAATTGATGTCTTTGCAAAAATAAAAATTCTAGCATATTTTATATTTGGTTGATAGGTAACTGATAATACACGGATTTATTCATTATGAGCCAGAAAACACAATCGTGTCCATACTGCGCGGCAAGTTACATTTGTCCGGCATTGCATGCAAAGTGCGAGGCCTAGTGGGCAATTATCTCCCTTGCGGATACCTGATCCGTACATTTTACTATGCTCTAGGCAATGACTGATTCGTAACACTTTCGCCTGACGCAAAGTTTACAACGTCTTTGTTATTATAATGCAACAAGTGATGTGTCAGCTGAAACACAGCCAGCGACAAAAACCATTCCTTATTTGGATCGCGTAAAACCATAANTGCAACAAGTGATGTGTCAGCTGAAACACAGCCAGCGACAAAAACCATTCCTTATTTGGATCGCGTAAAACCATAAGTTAGAGAAGGGCTGAAAGGGTCAAGGAACTGTATGGTCACTTACCTGAGATCGGGATTAATAGTCACGTGGGAAACTGTACATCCTTCTAAGTCTTCCGGGGGACCGCGGCGGTGTAGAGGTTAGACAACTCACCTCTAACCAAGGCGAACCGGATTTTCGCATGTGGGAATCGTGCCGGACGATGACACTGGTCGGCGGGTTTTCTCGGGGTTATACCGTTTCCCCCGCAATTGGATTCCGGCGCTGCTCCATACACACCTCGCTTCACCCTCATCGGCTATAATACGTCGATGTTAAGAGCCACCCAACTCCTGCGTCTCACTCCTACGCCTCATCTGCTTTGTGAAGCTGACCATGAGAGAACACACGACTTTTTACATGCGAATCAGATGTGCTACCGCGCGCTCAAATGAACTTGTATGGAGACATGTGGACCTCAGAACATANTCAGATGTGCTACCGCGCGCTCAAATGAACTTGTATGGAGACATGTGGACCTCAGTATATCATCTGCAAAGATTTATATGCGGTTCTTTATTTTAAACAGTAGATTAAGTCAAAATAGCCTATTTGTTGAAGGATATTTATCGAAATGAGAACACATTAACAGTGTGTTTGCCAACTATCGTACTAGCGCGAGTGCATTCGAACGTCTTCGCAAGAGTGATTCAAGGCTGGTCTGTACAGGAAGACGAATTTACTGTAGGCCAGGTTCTCATTTCAGTGAAAATATTGCAAATGGTGCAACAGATGAACAAACTTAACATTAATTAGTGACAGTTTTTGCTTAACTTTCTCTTGCAGCGTTTCAGGGTGCTACGCGAAGATTCATGTACAACATGGAAAATAAAATAAAACGCTTTTAACCATAGCAAAACTTGAAACCAGCATTTTATAGTAAAATATACTTCTTTTATTTTAAACTTTAGCATCAACAAAATTTTGTAAAGATAAACCAAGCCACACAGACATCCATGCAAAATCGTNCTTTTATTTTAAACTTTAGCATCAACAAAATTTTGTAAAGATAAACCAAGCCACACAGACATCCATGCAAAATCGTTTACCAATTAAAGTTTTTAATTATATTTTAATAATACGCTATATTTCACTTTGGACAGTATTAGCAAGTTATATTCTCTTTTGATACAATTTTTGTTTGCTGAATTACTGAAATACATATCACAACATAAAAACATATTGTGTTGGTAATTTTTTCATAACGAAACCGAAACTGTTTCTGTCTACATTAGTCCTCAGTGCAGTGATCAAAGTAAATGTTTGCCACTTTGAGGCATCATCTTCTTTGAAAAGTTCTCCAATTTTGGNATATATATATTTATATATATATATATATTGTAATCAGTAACCTTGTTTAGACTCGCGCAAATTTTTCTCAATCTATATCTTTGTTTTAAAATCAACTAGGTTATCCAATTTTTGATCGAGTATAACGTATATCCTAACGCATAGTTTCCAAATTAATTTAAATTTAAATTTATCATACCACGGAAATGTTTTGTAGGCAACAGGGCGAAAGGCGACTCAGCAATAGACGAGTTTTGTCTTTGCCTTTCGCAATATGAAGGTGCGCCAGACCCACCAACTACTAGAAAAATTCGAAGTGTCGTTACCTGGAAGTCGAACCCCGTATTTCCCGCGTGAGAGACGGCAACGTTGCCCATTACAGAGACCTGCGAATTTCGCGTTAGTGTGTGACTGCAGACCAAACTCTAAGAAGCTGTTTGCTCATTTCACTTCTTCTGTTGGCCGACAACTATTGTGACACCTCTTTGGCTTGCTTTAAGCCTATAGTAAAGGCTCAATGTTTGAGCACCTTATCCCCAGAAAAACGATCACACAGGCAAATGACGCCGTATAATTGCAAGTAGCCATTTAAATGACTAATTGCGCTCAAGTATAAATATGACACGCTACTGTATAGTAAAACCTTTTTTTTTAGCGAGTCTTTATCCATTACATACCATATAGGGGGAAAATTTAATTTATATTCCGATTGTATCAAATTTTTATCACTCTTTCGAAAGTAGGCCAAAGGAATAATGGAATAAAAAATAAAATTATTAACTTCTTATGGTGGAATTTTTCTTGATTATTCATCATTTGATAAGTTTCCGGGAATCATTTCACACTTTGCTGGGATACGGTGTGGTGAACACTGTGTTGAAAGGCCGCCACTTAAAAAAACGGATGTTGGAATACAATTTTTTTCCCATCACATTTAAGGGAAGCCTAAGTAAAACAATATAAATGTGAGGTGATTGATCCGAGAGATATGACATACCATATGATTATTGGAAAAATTAGAAAATATACTACGTATTCTCTTTATTTCCATAACCTTCTAAATAGCACGTGAAGGTTGTTTTAGATCGCCACGTCAAAACACAGAGTAGTAGAATAGACTAAGAACCGTATACGTGGCAGCATTGAAAGTATGTTACAAGTTGGTTCTGATAACATACTCTCCGCAAACCGGGATCAGTGATATTCTGACCAATATTATAAATGCGAAAGTATGTTTGTTTGTTTGTTTGTCCTTTTTTCACGTCGCAACGGATAAACGGATCGACGTGATTTTTTGTACAGAGATAGTTGGAGGGCCAGGAAGTGATATGGGCTACTTTTTATCCCGAAAAAAATCTCATTCCCTTCAGGAATTTTTTTTAGTAAAAATTGCACACGGGATTTATAAAAGGTGTGTCAGTTCAAATGGGAACTAATGTTTCCTAGTATCATTTATTTTAATTCATGTAACATCACAATTAAATCAGGATATTCAATTGAGAAAATCATCAGTAAGAAGTCTATGGTTTAAGTAGCACTTTTTTTTACCGATGGAGAGAGATTATAAAATTTTTTAGTATATAATAATATTTATTGCTTTCATTCCCGCGGGTGCACGCTAATAGATTGTGACTAGGGATATCTGATTCCCGCGAAAGTTTCAAAGACTTACTGGATTTAAAAAAACATTTTAGCTAAAACATTTTCGTGATAGAACGATTTCGATTGCTAAAGCTCCTATAGGCCGGTCTGCAATTTATTTCAGACCTTCAGTATCGTGTTAACCTAATTCAATATGGACCACTCACGTAAGAAAGTGCCTTCTCACAAAAGCACGCGGCCAATCACACAAAAAATACAGGCGAGAAAGTAGGCTGCTCGTCAGTTTCATATCAAGGCTCATTAATCGCCAGGAAGTAACCGATAAGATTTATAATGTTACCTTTATGACACATAGCTGTTGTTCAAGAATAACTGCAAACAAATTAGAATGGGTGCCTCTCACGATCTCACAATATTGAATGACAATAAGCATGACAATGTTTATTTCAATTACATATTGCTTTAGAGCTTCCCCTCCTTGTGTCAAGAGGCTAGTATCAGGCTATCTTACAAACTAATATAACGTTATATTATATCTAGAAAGTGCTCATATTTCTATGGCTTAACCGGGATTAGAACCCGACATTTTGTTGCANGTAACGTTATATTATATCTAGAAAGTGCTCATATTTCTATGGCTTAACCGGGATTAGAACCCGACATTTTGTTGCAGAGTGTATGCTAGCGATCTTGGTCATGAAATTCACTTAGAGATAACGAATTATTCCATGATAGGAATAGTGTTCAGAACAGCTGTCGGGATTCTGACCTGCATTTCTACACCTTTAAATGAAAGGTTTACAGCTGTGATCAACAGAAGAAATCTAATTACGGAATGTTACCAGAACGAGTTCAGACACCCTAGACCTTGACGCATGGAAATGTAGGTGGGTAGGATGCAAAGTAGCTCCCTTGCGAAGATATGTTGTTCTCGTCTGGAGTTTAATTTTGTAAACGCTTCTGCGGAAGACACTCTCTGAAATTAAATTACACCTGATCGAGGTAATAGAACCAGCGACGCGACAGCGAAATCATGTTAATTCACGTCGCGTCGCGTTGGTGAGCGTTGTTTCACGAAGAGGAGAGCGGGAAAGGGTCGAGGAGATGGCGCAGAGCTAAAAAAATAAAAGGGAAGAAACGTCCCAAGAAGGAGACTACAAGAGGTCACGAACTTCAAAGACGACGCAATTACTGAACATCAAAGGCGAACAATTCAGCAATTACCGTTGTCACACAGGGACATTCCGTCCGACGTTGGGACACGATTGTTACGTCTCCTGCCATCTTCGCGTGCAATTCGCTTCGAGAAACAGAAACTATTCAACAAGCAATAAAGCTTCAAGCAACTAGCCTTACCATTTAACATTCAAGTCCAATTTCAGCAGACATGTAGAATATTTAAGTCTGTGAATCCAGATCTTACCAGATGTTTGATATGGAAATTTTTGTTTGCCCACTTCTAAAAACTGCACACATAAATAAAGGTAAAAAAAAAAANACCAGATGTTTGATATGGAAATTTTTGTTTGCCCACTTCTAAAAACTGCACACATAAATAAAGGTAAAAAAAAAAAAATCAATACCTTAAACGTCTGTTAGCATCAGTGTGTTTGTATATCAAACTGCGGTTGTTAAGTGGTAGACTAACTCATACGGCTGTTACTTCACCAGCTTAATAAAGACGTAATTATTATGGTAAGAAATTAGCATGATATTTATATTTATTAATTTTTCAAACAATATTGAAATATTTCTTGCTTCAGTCGTATTTCCTCAACTTCCATATGCCGCTGATTCCCCAATAGGATAAAATAAGAATGCATAAAAATAAAATTGAGAACTGCTTAATTATAATTGAAGTATTTTTTCTTAATATAGTATTTTCTAGAAACTTAACAGTATTATGGCTATGATTAAGGAAATCTTTACAAAAGATAAACCACTTTTATTATGATAACTCTTAATAAACGGAAACAATCAAAAATTCTATTTTAAGTTGTTGTATTTTCTTTCTACCATTTTAAACTGAATCAAAGACTTTATTGAATAATGTTATAGTCAAAGGAAGCCGTGCACGTGACGAGGAAATGTAAATTTGAAATTATATTTGCAGAAGGTGAGACGTTGTAGTAGATCATTTATAAAGAGTGAAAGCAAGAGGAGGCACAGCACATAACCTTAGGGTACTCCACGATGCAGTAAGAGCCACGATGAGGAAGAGCCATAAAAGATGACACACTGTTGGATTCGACTAATCGCAAGGAATCTTTAGAGAAGCTGAAGAGTTTACTTGATGTAAAATGCAAGAGGTTATGACTTACCGAGCTAAATTCTGAGGAGAAAACCAAAAAATATAAGTAAAATATATTTAAAAAAATAACAAATCATGTTAACATTATTTTTATTGTGAGTCGTTAATGTATACTGACCAGGCATGAGTGGAATCATCAGGACAAATAAATATGGAAACATATTTACGACATAGGGGCTAAAGCGATTTCTGAGAGTTATAGATGCCCTGGAACTTTGCGACTGGAAATGTGTTATGCAACAATACATTGGAAATCACTTGCGATTAAGCAAAGAAAATTGGTATACATATAAACTTTTACATGCCAGGTTACTACACAAAACGGCATTACGGAGAATAAACATCTTCATACATTAAATAAGGGTTGGCCCCCTACAATTGCTTAGAACTTTGTAACTATGAATTTAAAGCAATTTCACATAATATGTTAGTAATCAGAATGCAAAAATAATAAAAAATGTCACCTTGATAGTATACGCTAACCCCTGCCGTTTCCTGAAAAGTCAGATGTTTAGTTGGAAAGCTTACAAGAGGTTTCCTGGGACGTAGGCAGTTTGTAACTTTGTCGTGCATAATATGTCAGCTAGTACCCTGGCTATAAATCGAGCACGATATATTGGACTATGTTGGTGCTAACCAACGTGCCAGCACTCCAGGGATCGCCAATGTACCGAACGCATCACNTATGTTAGTAATCAGAATGCAAAAATAATAAAAAATGTCACCTTGATAGTATACGCTAACCCCTGCCGTTTCCTGAGAAGTCAGATGTTTAGTTGGAAAGCATACAAGAGGTTGCCTGGAACGTAGGCAGTTTGTAACTTTGTCGTGCATAATATGTCAGCTAGTACCCTGGCTATAAATCGACTACGATATATTGGACTATGTTGGTGCTAACCAACGTGCCAGCACTCCAGGGATCGCCAATGTACCGAACGCATCACNTACGATATATTGGACTATGTTGGTGCTAACCAACGTGCCAGCACTCCAGGGATCGCCAATGTACCGAACGCATCACAATCTACAGTATGTAGCATTTTACGGCGATACATATTGCACGCATATCACCACAATCCAGTGTATGCACTTATTTCCTCTGACCAGCCTATCCGTTTACAGTATTGTGAGTGGGTCCCAAGTCCAAATTAGGTGAGCTACAGGTTTCTATGGCACTATAATATTGACCGACGAAGCATCCTTCACGAGTTAAGGTTTATTCCACTCCCACAACGATCATGTGCGGGCACACATCAACTCAACTTCCGCACGGAAAACCCACTTCCAACGTCGGTTTTCTCTGAATGTTTGGCAGGGGTCATCGATGGNATCAACTCAACTTCCGCACGGAAAACCCACTTCCAACGTCGGTTTTCTCTGAATGTTTGGCAGGGGTCATCGATGGCATGCTAATTAGTGAACACATCCTTCCTGCACGGTTAGCTGGAGCTTCCTATTGGCGCTTCTTGCACGACGACCAGCCACAACTACTTGATGATGTACCACTGAATCTACGAAACTGCTAGTGGTAAATGCACGATGGCGCACCAGCACACTTGAATCGCACAGCAAGGCAGTACATGGATGCGCGGTACCCAGCGTGATGAGGGCCACGGTGGCTGAGCAGTTAGCCTGCTCGCCTCCCACTAAGGCGAACCAAGTTCAATCCCTGGTAGGGTCACTCCCAGATTTTTACATGTGGAAATCGTGCCGGACGATACCGCTGCTAGGCTGGTTTTCTCGGGGAACTCCCGTTTCCCTCACTCTTTCATTCCGGCGCTGCTCCATACTCACNGAATGCTAATTAGTGAACACATCCTTCCTGCACGGTTAGCTGGAGCTTCCTATTGGCGCTTCTTGCACGACGACCAGCCACAACTACTTGATGATGTACCACTGAATCTACGAAACTGCTAGTGGTAAATGCACGATGGTGCACCAGCACACTTGAATCGCACAGCAAGGCAGTACATGGATGCGCGGTACCCAGCGCGATGAGGGCCACGGTGGCTGAGCAGTTAGCCTGCTCGCCTCCCACTAAGGCGAACCAAGTTCAATCCCTGGTAGGGTCACTCCCAGATTTTTACATGTGGAAATCGTGCCGGACGATACCGCTGCTAGGCTGGTTTTCTCGGGGAACTCCCGTTTCCCTCACTCTTTCATTCCGGCGCTGCTCCATACTCACCTCGATCACCCTCATCGGCTCTCAATACCTTGCTGTTAAGAGCCACCCAACTCTCTTCACACACCCAGCGCGATGGGATGGATGAGCCAAGGTAGGCCAGTGGGTTGGCCACCCAGATCACCAGACCGAAACCCAGTTGACTTCTACTTTTGGTATCACTTGAAGTCACAGGTTTATGCAACTGACGTGGACAACGTGGGGACCTCTGGCAACGTATTCAAGATGCATGTCGTGCCATGCAGGCTAATCCCGGTATGTTGGAGCGTGTGCGCCATACACACGAGCGTCGTACTCGTGTATATATGGAGATGGGTTGCTCATCTTCAAGCATATGCTCTAACCATGTTAACTTTTTGCATTCCAAAAGCACTTATAATCGAAACCAGTGTAATTTTTTTTCAACCATTCCTTACTGCCACCATTTACTCAGGAGTCATTTGCCTGCATTAGGACAAAAATATTAACCAGGTTGTCAGTTACTCTGTCTTGCACCAGAGTGAGTGGTACAGGCTGCCTACTTACCAGATAACCGCTAATCTGCCGTCAACTAACATGTGATTTCTGTGGATTTTACCAAAGCGAACTTTTTTATTGCTTTTGGCGTGCTGATTACAAACATTTTGTGTCAAATTGCTTCAAGTGCATGGTTACAAAGTTCTAAGCATCTGGAAGGTACCACCCCTATTTAATGTATGAAGGAGTGTACTATCCGTAACGCCGTTTTGTGTGGTAGTTGGCCTTGTAAACGTTTGCCTGTATGCCAGTTATCGTTGCTTAACAGCAAGTGGTTTCCAATGTATCGTTGCATTACGCATTTCCAGTCCCAATGTTCCATCGCGTCTACCACTCTTATAATTCACTTTAAGCCCTATGTCTTATATATATGTTTCCATATTTATTTGTCCCAAGGATTCCGATAATGTAGGGTTAGCATACGTTAACACCTTATACACNAAGCATCTGGAAGGTACCACCCCTATTTAATGTATGAAGGAGTGTACTATCCGTAACGCCGTTTTGTGTGGTAGTTAGCCTTGTAAACGTTTGCCTGTATGCCAGTTATCGTTGCTTAACAGCAAGTGGTTTCCAATGTATCGTTGCATTACGCATTTCCAGTCCCAATGTTCCATCGCGTCTGCCACTCTTATAAATCACTTTAAGCCCTATGTCTTATATATGTTTCCATATTTATTTGTCCCAAGGATTCCGATAATGTAGGGTTAGCATACGTTAACACCTTATACACNTTATATATGTTTCCATATTTATTTGTCCCAAGGATTCCGATAATGTAGGGTTAGCATACGTTAACACCTTATACACATATATAATTTGTATGTATACATATATATGGCAGTTTATACTCGCGTAAAAAAACGCTACTCCAGTTTGTGAAAAATTTAACATTATGATGATAATGATAATGACGAAGGAATCCTCAGAATAAAAGGTAATTTATTGCAGATGTTGTTATATTACAAACGATTTAATTTTCACAGCGACGCAAGAAAATTGTTTTCAACAAATCATTATATTATAATACCTTAACGAGCTCCAATAAGATCTGCTTCACGCCGTGGCATCAAACCAAACAAGCATTGGGCGTGTTCCTGGGAAATTACCAACTAATCTGCTGCTACCCGAGCCCACAGTTCATCGGTATTGGCTGTTGGGGGAGAATGACTGGCTTGTTACCGAGCGACCATAGATGTTTTCCATAGATGACATTTCAGGTGAACGTGTAGGCCAGGAAAGAAGCGGAATCGGCCTTTCTTCGAAGACAGCGTGGATATATTTGGTAACATGTGATCGGGCGTTGTATTATTGGAACATGGTTCCAGAAGTGTGCTGAAGGAGTGGTAAGACTTCAGCCTCCTGAAACTTCCTTGATTCAAAATTTTCTGTTGAGAGTGACAACAATTCGGAGCAGCAGAGAAAACCTATGAAACCCAATTGTTCCTCAAACCATCACGCCTATCGTTCGTGCAGCATGACGCACGGCACTGTAATCTGGAAGATGGAATTCACCTTGAAACGGTTTGATGCGTTTCCGACCAACACTGTAATCCATGTTGAAGCGGGACATATTTAAAAACACACATTGCCACCGTGCTCGCCAGTGTGTGTTAGTGAGCTCACTGCAGCCTGAGGCGTCAAATATTAAGTCTCGAGGAAATCATCTACAAAAGAGTGAATGCAGGCATACCTCTGCGAAACAGACACCGTTAAACCATGGAAGCAGACAATGCCAGTCATGTTGCAGTGTTCCAAAGTTCTGCTAACACTCGAGACGAAGCACGGAAAGGTCCGTCACTGCCACGCGGATAAGGTGTCTGTCATCCGCGGTGTCGTCATATTTCGTGGTCCAGTTCCAGGTTTTCGACTAGTCCTTTTCTCTTCAGGCCACTACTTCCACTTTCGTACCACCGACCTGGCATTATTCCCGTTATGAGCAGCAATTTTGCTGTCTGAAAATCCTCTTTCACACAAGCCGAGCATTCGACCCCGTTAAAATTCTGTGGCGTTCTTAAAGGCGTCTTTTCACTTCAGACGAGGGACATTGACACCAATAGGAACGTATACTGTTAACTCGCTGAAGATGAAAGTGGACACTTATCTGGATCTTAAANAGGGACATTGACACCAATAGGAACGTATACTGTTAACTCGCTGAAGATGAAAGTGGACACTTATCTGGATCTTAAACATACTCTTTTACACGTCATTTCAGAAGGCCGGTGCTGCGTCTAGGCATTTGCAATCATTTATATATCACACCCTGNAGGGACATTGACACCAATAGGAACGTATACTGTTAACTCGCTGAAGATGAAAGTGGACACTTATCTGGATCTTAAAAATACTCTTTTACACGTCATTTCAGAAGGCCGGTGCTGCGTCTAGGCATTTGCAATCATTCATATATCACACACTGNAATACTCTTTTACACGTCATTTCAGAAGGCCGGTGCTGCGTCTAGGCATTTGCAATCATTCATATATCACACACTGCTTTCCATTTACTTCCTGTAAATGTAATTTCATATGTATATTTCCTTAATGGTGCTGATTCTTCACACACATGATATTATACGCCATTATGGCAGTGATTATCTTCAAAGGTTGATAAATAATAGTGCGATTGTTCAGTGAACCATTTATTAAAGTCGTGAATACTACAAGAAGTTCGCAGCAAACATTTACAAGCCATCCAGTAAAATTCTAGTAAATTTACGAGAAAAACAACATATTTATGTAGTATTCATGAATCAGAACAGGCCCTAAAATGTTAAAGATAACAGTGCAACAATTTTATTCTTAACTAGCGAACCGGACCGGCTTCGCCCTGGTACACTTGAGTTTTACAGTGATACACTAATAAATAAATTGGGAAAAGACAATTCATTTATATGAAAACAGAATTATAAAATTATAATATGTTGGCATAGGTTTTTAACTGATTACGGCAACCCAAAAAGAAGGAAATATTTTTTACCCGATAACCAAGAAGTATGGTATTGTTTTTTGAGTGTATCTGTGCAACTATCGCGTAGTTACAACATTACCGCTTTCCAGCGTCGATGTATGAAAATCAAAACGTGAATTTCATCAAATTGTAGCTTTAGAAATAAGTGTACTTAGGTACTACTTTTTGCGGTTAGTTGACGGATCATAATCGATCAACAAAGTTAAGCAACGTTCCCAGCGGCACACATTTGGATGGGTGACCGTTTAGTGGCATAACATCTGAGCGCTTGCGGACTTCGGAGAGAACGTTAAATATTCTGTTCCGGTTGTTATCGATTTATAGCAGTCGTTAAGCCATTTCAGATGTCCTTGGGTGGCTGACAAACTCTTACACCAGAGGAAAAAAGTATTTCGGTCATGTTCCCAGCCATTGCAGAATTAGGTTTTGTTGTTATTCCACAGGACNGCCTAGGTTTTTAACTGATTACGGCAACCCAAAAAGAAGGAAATATTTTTTACCCGATAACCAAGAAGTATGGTATGGTTTTTTGAGTGTATCTGTGCAACTATCGCGTAGTTACAACATTACCGCTTTCCAGCGTCGATGTATGAAAATCAAAACGTGAATTTCATCAAATTGTAGCTTTAGAAATAAGTGTACTTAGGTACTACTTTTTGCGGTTAGTTGAAGGATCATAATCGATCAACAAAGTTAAGCAACGTTCCCAGCGGCACACATTTGGATGGGTGACCGTTTAGTGGCATAACATCTGAGCGCTTCCGGACTTCGGAGAGAACGTTAAATATTCTGTTCCGGTTGTTATCGATTTATAGCAGTCGTTAAGCCATTTCAGATGTCCTTGGGTGGCTGACAAACTCTTACACCAGAGGAAAAAAGTATTTCGGTCATGTTCCCAGCCATTGCAGAATTAGGTTTTGTTGTTATTCCACAGGACCCGTACAATTTACCTGGATAAAAAGTTTTGTATGTCCTATTCCAGAACCTAAAGTATCTACATACCAAGTTTCATCAAAATCCTTTCAGTAGTTTTGGAACTGAGTTTGGTCCCCTTCCCAGCCGTTGCAGAAAAGGTTTTGTTATTATTTCACAGGAACCGTAAAATTTTCTGTGGTAAAAGGTCTCGTATGTCCTACTTCAGGACCTAAAGTATCTAAATACCAACTTTAATCAAAATCCGTTCAGTTGTTATGGAGCTAAGCTCGGTCACGTTCCTAGCCGTTGCAGAATTAGATTTTGTTGTTATTCCACAGGACCCGTACAATTTACCGGGATAAAAAGTATCGTATGTTATATTCCAGGACCTAAATTACCTACATACCAAATTTCATCAAAATCCGTTCAGCCTTTATGGAGCTGAGTGGTAACAAATATACACACACACACAACACACACACAGACTTTCGCATTTATAATATAAGTAGGATTATCTTGGGGAATTCACAGCACTAGTAGAGGAAAACAAAGTAAAAATACTTGACTCAGTTATGTCCGGATGTTCTGGCAACCTCCTCTAGAGTGCGTCGAAATTGTGTCGTGCAGAACCATTTAATAGACAATCTTAGGTAAGAGGCAGTCTTGGTAGTTGCATACTGTACAGGAACCAGAATTTGCAAACATAGTCCGTTTTGCACGGACATTAGTCAACGATAAGATATTTATTTGCAGAGTTCGAGCTGTAGAGTTTCAGTCACTTGCACCGTATTCTTACTACAAGACTCTTCTGCCACAATGATAGCTATCCATAAGAAATGGACTCAAGCACGCTTCATACTGTAGCAACACATTTCTCAAATTTCTGCGGTCAGAAATCACATTTCCGTTTATGCCCATCTACTGTACAGTACAGCCATAGTACTGATAAATAAACAGAAGCAGAATTAAATACTGGTTTCTTTGAATGTAGGCGTACCCACTCCCTTAATGGATGCTCGAGGTTTTGAAAGTCGGCGCCTCATCTGATTGGGTAATGATTTCTATTGGCTAAGCCGTCACCTGGCAAATATAGGTTACCAAACCTGATCGGCCAACAGCGCTGCGTTATGTTGTTGGACAGTGAAACCATTTTTCTGAAGTGTGCGACTGGTAGTTTGTGGATATTGGACTGTTACACTTCTTCATACCGGACTATTCTGTGGCACAGCTACCAAGGATTGCAAACATTTCCATCTACTCCTGCGAGACCTGCAAAAAAAATTTCTCCTGTAGCTCTGGTTGCATATTAGCAGGCGCTAAGCGACTCATTTCTGATGCACTCCAACAGCGAACGCCTCCATTACCGGACATGGGTTTATGAAGAACGAAATATTATTCTCGTCTCTTCTACCCCACCTACGATATTCTTAAGTTAATTGAGAATTATACTGTAGAGTGATTCAAACAAATTTTTGGCGACTTGGGGCTCATAATTGAGTCATGAAGGTGTTATGTATGGAACTGCCTATTCAAAACGCGAGCGTGACAACACAAGCATTACAGCTACTTCCATCCCTTGACGCGAAAGTGTTACGTATTACTCGTGGAGTAGCAGAATGAGAAATGCATAACGTGCAGGTAATAACAGTGCGGATCCCTCGTCGCTCATCAGGGAAATGAGAAGCGTTTAAGTAATTCATGCACTGGCTATACAGAGCTTTACAAATAACTTAATAACTGGACCAAACAATCTATACGTGCTTCTGTAACATATAACGAGCAAAGAATTCTCTGTGCAAAGACGTTCCCTTGCCAGTGGTAAACGCGACAATGCAATTAAAACGTTTTATATGTTGGAAAGATTTTGATACAGAATATAAGAAAAGTCTTTACCTAATTACAAACGTTGTTTGTATCCGCTATATGTAAGATAAAGGCGTGAAACTGGTGACAAAATGTTGGAAAACTAACCAATTTTTTTGTTTCAGGTCTTAGTAACGTGGCTGTAGNGAGGCGTGAAACTGGTGAC
Source organism: Clitarchus hookeri (assembly GCA_002778355.1). Taxonomy (NCBI): domain Eukaryota; kingdom Metazoa; phylum Arthropoda; class Insecta; order Phasmatodea; family Phasmatidae; genus Clitarchus; species Clitarchus hookeri. The sequence goes on along the minus strand of NQII01003675.1, from coordinate 184,185 downwards.
AAAATGTTGGAAAACTAACCAATTTTTTTGTTTCAGGTCTTAGTAACGTGGCTGTAGTGTAGCAGTTGCAGTGTCCAGGAAACAGGTCATGTTCACAAATCAGGAAAAAGTTGATTGTGTTCTCTGGAACCACGAGACCCCGGTCACCAACATCAGTGCAAAGGAACTTTCAGACTACGTATGGAAAGGTGTCGCCCTGTGTCAAAAGTATTAAGTCGACGTATGATAAGTTCAAGAACAGAGGATCTGTTGCTTACTTAATTAGCCGACCATAAACCTTAGCTAAAAGGGTAGAAGCAGCGAGGCAGTCTTTTGTACGAAGTCCCGAAAGATCAGTACGTAGGGCCTCACGTAAATTACTAAAAATCCCGGAAAGTTCTCCTAGTGATATCTTACACAAACAAGAGTTGGTTCGTGCTTACAAAGTAAAAATTGTTCAGGCTTTGTTTTCCAATGACGCTACGAGTCGGTATGACTTCGCAGTCGAATGCTATCACGTATTGAGGGTGATAGCGGCTATCTCAAACTTGCTGCTTTTTCTAACGATTGGACCTTTATTGTCACGGTGTAGTGACATGCGTATTTGGGGTTCAGAGCCCCCTGGTAAGGTGTCAGAGTGTGCCAAAGTTTAATGCTTGGTGCGCGATTTTGCATGACAAAATTATCAGACTATTCTTTTTCACNGGTGTCAGAGTGTGCCAAAGTTTAATGCTTGGTGCGCGATTTTGCATGACAAAATTATCAGACTATTCTTTTTCACTGAGGGCACCATCTCCAGTGTGTCTGGACATGTTGCAGCTGTTTTCTATTCCTCAGTTGCTTGAGTATCACTCAGATGTCGTTTATCAACAAAACGGTGCACTGCCTCATTGGGGTTTGGAGGTTCGTGCCTATCTTGATACGACTTTTCCTAGAAGATGGATTGGTCGTGATGGCCTGACATATTGGCCTCTACGCTCTCCTGATATAACCCCATTAGATAATTTTCTATGGCGTTATGTCAAGGACAATTTCTACTGAACTCATCTGTAACATCTTGCATCTCTGCAACAACGGATATCCACAGTCATTGCATCCATCCCTCCTATGAAATTGGGTAATGTATGGACAGAAATTGAATATCGACTATATGTGCTACGTAATACAACGGGTGCTCACGTTGAGACTTACTGATATGTTGTCCTGTTGGAAAGAAAATCTTTGTTAGTTTACCAACATTTTGGCACCGGTTTCATATATCTATCTTTCATATAGCGTATATAAATAAAAATTGTTGTCAGAGAAAACTTTTCAGACACTCTTTAATATAAGCATACATTTCTTATCACTAAATCATATCCAAGTTATTCAGAGACCTTTGTTATCAGGATGTGCCCTTTAATTTATGCGCATTACGTAACTAAACGATATAAACCAAAATTTACATTATCTTTATATTTCAAATATTTGTCTCTAATTTATGGCCTTAGACGTACTCCAAATTATGTACACAGTACAAAGTATTCAATCTTCAGAACACTGAACTAACCAAACTTTAATGAGAGCAGTATGTCCTGGTTGAACAATTATTACCTTGCCATGGTACACAACCTTTCTGAATGAGGACGAGGAAGTCTCTTCCAAGCACCCAAAGGAACATCATTGTTTCCAAAATGCATGACACCGGTAAAAGTGTTATGTTATATCTCGCAACAAACATTACTTGTACCCTCATGTGCTTAACCCTTGATGAGTAACGTAGGGGTTACAGTCCTCATTACTCAGAGTGTGATAACAACTACAGGTTACTCAACCAGGGTTAAAAATAAACAAATTGTTTTCTACCTATCGATACATTTTACACAGAACCTGAAAGCGATTACTCGAAAGCAGAGAGGGGGTAGTTTGAAAGAGAAGATAAATCCATATGATTAACATTTGATTTCCTGCCGCGTGTGGATTACACGTAATTTTTTCGTTGTTGACTGGATATTCTACAGGTGCTACCTATTATTTTTGTCTCTCTATAGGTTGTAAGTCCATCCGCGTTGGTGTAAAATCGTACACCGCCACGTAACGTGGTTCGAGAAAATGGCATTGCAATTGTTAGAAATAATAAATCATAATTCAAAGAGAATAACACTAAAATATATCGATCTATGTAACGACCAAATAAAATACTTATGTTTTTATCGAATGTTAAATATATTGAATTTTAATGTAGGCCTTCGGTTACTGAACATCCCTTGTAAAGTCAGTGGTATCGTCCGTAAAGCCATATTATTTAAAAAATAACCTTGGACGTTATAGTGAAGTGCACAACAGATGTCAGTACGAACGCACAGGGGACGAGTGGTGTTGAAAAAGCTTGATTGTTGGTGTCTTCAGGTTTCGTCACTCCAAGACCAGATTACAAGCAGGTTCTAGATACTCCAGGCAACAGGGAATGTTGCAGTGATGAAAAGGAAACGTCAAAGAGTTACAGTGGACCAATAGAACCCGTTAAGCCAGAAACGTTGACACGTTGAGACCACCAATGCCTTGAACAAATGGTGAAATCAAACAATAAGGGATTGCTAATAATGGTGGTTAGATAGCTTCCGCGAACCTATTTTCTGCTTGCAAACATTTCCCAACGAGTTTGAGAGGGACGGAACTGTGTGGGTGGGACATTTAACTGCCATAACTGTGTACTGACTGAGCTGATGAATATCCTGACATTGCTGCAGAGCAAATAGTTAGTTTTCCTGGGCCAACAGGTGGGGTGCGGTATGTTTGCTAGAGGACTTCTGAGGCAATTCTTCTTTGACGGAACGGTGATAGGTAAAAGTTACCGTACCATGTTGCAGGAAATCCTACCCTGATGACTACTGCTTTTTCCAGCAGGAAGGTGCACCACCACATTACTATATATACATACGGTCGCTCCTGGATGAAACATTTGTTGGGACGAGGATATACTGACGAGGAAGCGTCGAGTATCCATCCAAACCTCCAGATATTCCATCGTCAGAATCTTATCTGTGGAGAACTGAATAGAACACTGTATACGCCACAAATCCACGGACTCGTAGCTACGGTTTGTCGTTCTGTTCTACAGCGTTGCAGGTGTTATATTGTTGCTATTGTAGGCCATTTTGAACATTTGTATGTTTCAGAGTATCAAAACCATTTCTCTTTGAAGGGCAGTCTCAGTAAAATTCATGGAAACAAGATATAAAGAATTTTAAGTCGTGTCAAATTCCAAGCTTACTTTCTTGTTTTAATTAAACTGTATTTACAAACTGCAATCCAATATTTAATTTCATTTCTTGGTATGGTGGTGAACTTATGTTTTGTGTCCCAAAGTGTAATATTATTTAGTGGACAACATGTTTAGTGATATCGCAGTGAACATAGCGAGTTATTTGTCTTCTGAAACCTGTGCTGGAAAACTAACAATTATACCACACGGTATTAAAGTCGCGCTGTTCTAACGGTCTTATAACACTACATATTTTATGCACTTATAAAACTCACAAATTTCAATCACACAACATTAATTCTTTCACTACTCCTACAGAACATCACAACATAAAAATACTCACTGCGACACACGCACCCAAATGTATTGCAGTGAGTGCAAACAATAATTTCGTTGAAGTATTCATATTTCTCTCGGGACGGTGGTTTATTTATTTCCTTCAAACAAGACTGGAATTTCGTTTAGCAAAAGTGTGTGTCAATAAATATTGATTTGGTGGTGTGTGTTGGCTAAAATTAGTGTGTAAATACGTGCCTATATAAATTGAAGCGGTATATTTTGTAAAATATCCGTTAATCAAAAAATTTAAGTGATTGCGACGTAATGCAAGAACCATGCTGGAACGCCTCTCAAACAAGCTTTGAAACTGAGCCAATGAAAATAAGCACGATAGAGAGCGGTTTCGCTAGTATAAATGTTCACGTAGCACATTAAGAAATGATATTGACGTCATTTTGTCATGAAAATATTATTCGATGACTCTGATCTACATTTCGTATAAAATGATATTAAATGCAATGAGTCCGTTGTTTATAATACAAATATTTGAAGTGCTTGCAAAATTTTGAAAATAAACGGGAATTTATAGTATATCATACAAAATGTTACATTCAAAATGTCTATTGCATTTATTCTGCATTGGTGTATTTAATGCATGAAAGATTGTTCTATCGCTAATAAAAATTTGAAGTACATAAATAGTGCTTTTAAAAGCACTACGCCATTAAATGATGCGTAATTCAAGTACATGATTTCATACATCAAATAATTTTCACCCGAAAAAAGAAATAGATTTCTTTACTGAGCACTATTTCTTTGCCAAAAATATCATTACTAACTCCTGCATAAGAAAGATAAGGAGGCAGAACTGGAATTAGCGAAGCAAGATGCGCATGCTCGGGAAGATATCGAGAAACTTGTGTCACGTACTCGCAATATTAACAGCAGATGCCCTCCAATATTATTTGTTCGTAAGTAAAAAAAAAACACATTGATAAAATGATTATTATTCAAGTGGCATGACCACCACACAAATGTGCGCAGACAAAAATATTTAATTCTTACTAATTAAATGTCAATAGGTATGGAATAATTTTGTTGATTAAAATTTTAACACACAATTTTTTAAAGACATATAAGCATACACATGCGGAATAATTGTATACATTAGCCACTGCACAAACCATTTGCGGTTATAAATAATTATGTAAAATTCATTCATATAAATGAAAACATATTCTGTATTTAAACTATGGTACAGTTTGGTGGTAAAAAATGTTTCGTATTTTCGCTAAAGAACACGATAATAAATTTGGCAACACACCCCTCTTGTAGGAGCAATAAAACAAAAAATTAACGTACATGTAAGTTTTCCTGTTCAGTGAAATTATTCTGTTATCAAAAAATTTCGTGGGCCACTAGGGGCCAGAACGGTGTGTGGAGAAAGATGGCTGGAAGGAATGAGCTATGGGATGTGCAATTTACTAGGCTTGCAGCACGATATACCCACGAGCAAATCTAAGTAATCACAGAGCTTTCTTTTAACGAGCCAGTAAACTGTCTCCAAAACTAGAAGGAATCCCATTACGGGATCGTTTTCCTCTAAAGTATTGTTTAATTCGCATTATGCTTAAGCTCAGCATTTGTTATAAGACGACGTCAAGCAGCACCACCTGTTTTGACTCTATATATATATATATATGTAAATAAATATATATATATATATACATACACACACACTAGCGAACCAGCCTGGCTTTGCCCGGTAACAATTTAGTTTCTAAGCGATGCCTTGAAAGAAAAAAATGGTCACTGTGAGTCATCCATATAATATAAACATATGCTATCGCGGACTTTTCTGTAGACCATTTTGAGAGCTACAAATCTGTAGTCCATTAATGTGATGTATCTCTAATGGTTTAGTCAGCGCAAGCCATGTGAGCGGCCTAAAAGCGGTTTTTTACGACTTGATTACAAGCTGTTTGACATTTCTCTAATATCCTTAAATTAAATATAAATGTATTATACACCAAAACCTTTGTCTAGATATTCTCTAAATGATGAAAAACACATCAAAATCCATCGAGTAGTTTAGAAGTACTAAGCGAATACACAGACAGACGCGGATAAACGACTGTGTTTTATACTATTTAGAGAAGAGATAAAGTTTATGAATAACTAAAAAAAATATATAATAAAAAAACAAGTATTTACTGATCGTCATGAAACTAATCTGTTAAATATTATAATTTCAACTTTTAAATTTAATGAAGGAGGAGCAGCCATATTGTAAGATCTTAAAATAAATCATCATAATCTTACTGTTGGTATACAATTAACTAAACCCTTAATAATAAATAACCTATGACTACCTAGTCACTTATATACAATATTAGCCAAACAAAATAAACCTGTTGAACATAAACCATGAGATGACAGATACAGCTGTGTTGTGGCGAACAAGAGTATTGGCGTGGCGAAGTTCCCTTCACACTTCGGTTCACCTCACTCATTTTTTCAGACTTTCCGGGAAAGAGGGACATCTACGGTTTAGGGCAGACATCTACACAGCTTCTCATCTCATGGTAATTTTTTTATTTTACTTTTTTATTTTAGGTTATACATTTATGGTTTGGTGGTCGAGTTTTTGAATCGGTTAAGTTCTTCGCACACATGTTTCAAACGTTCTGCTTTAGAGTATCAGGATTCTCATTGGCCAAATGAAATAGGATTGTAGCTTCGTACATGCATGCAGCCAGCAACAAAGTAACACTATCGAACATGTGTACAGTACGTTGAATCCTAGCGAACAGACAACTTTTCTCGGGATAAGCCATGGCCTCTCTCTACTGGACTTTGCACAGGAAGTTTCCTTAAGGCCACGCACATTAAGTGCGCCATCGCCGCTAAGCGCAAGGCTCTCAACTGGCGCACAGTGTTATTGTCGCACTGCGTGTACCTATGGGACTTAAAACGGTAACCCCATTAATATTTTATTGATGAAATTTCTGTAGGAAGGTTTAATGCAAGGCCCTTGAGTATTTTGTGCGTATCTGGCGCGCATATTTTGAGTTACAACACTTTGAAAAAAAAAATAGATGTTTTTAGCAATTTTGGAATGCTCTGAATTAGTTTTTCTAATGAGCGTTTCGTCTTGAAAGCACTCAGCCCTCGTCTGAAGTGTGCTCTTTTCGTAGGTCAGCACATTGGACGCAAGTTTAATAGTTTCGCAGAAAAATGAGTATTTGAAACATACTGCAGTGCATTTTAAGCCCTAGGTAGATGAGAGCCTTAATAACTTATAATGCAAACGGCAGAAAATAGCATAAAATAAAAAAGAGTCCTTCGCCTGCGGGAGAAATCAATCGTCGCTGGGAATATATCCCGCAATCTCACAAAAGAACTGTTGAAAATAACTTTATACACAAACACGTAGTTATTGGTTCTGACGTGACAGTGTATTGTGCTCATATTAGTATAGTCACATATCAAAATAGTTTGCGTTGCAACACCTAAAGTAAGGTATTTATCTGTGAAGGGAAGGTAAAAGACGCGAGCAACGTGAAGTCGTCGCTGGTTACTTGGCTATCACGTAGAAACTAGTCGTTAGGTACATGTCATGTTAGTTTGTACGAGTGGCGAATCAATATACACAGACAAATAGAGGACAATAAGCAAGCGTTTGATAAGCTTCCATATAACCATGTACCAGATAAACAGACCCGGCGGAGGGTTCACAGAACTAGGAAGAAATTTCATGGTGATGTTGCGGAACATGAAAAAAGGTCCGGGGCAGAGAAACGGACAGATAAAGAAATAAAAAACCATAGGCGGGTCACAGTAGTGGTAAAGTGAAGTAAAGAGAACACACCAGCAGCAGCTACCAGTTTCCCAGTCCCGACGTTACACAGTTTTTTTAATTTTTTTTTTTTTCACCTTCATAACTGTCAAGCGCACGTGAACTTCTCTCGAGGTTAGCGCAATGTTTCTTTATCAAACATAAATCTCTTATATGAAATGTAAGTTCTTTTCTTTTGATCGAGTTTTTATCAAAGCGGTTTGTGTTGCTTGCAGGGATAACTGATTTCTCGAAATGATTTCACGAGCTTTATTTCAAAGTACTAAATCTTTGGTCTACTATTATGATTGGGATGTTCAATTTTTTAGGCGTATTAGGTGTATGACTGCCAGTCACAGATGTGCAGTATCAGATTATCATAATTGTGGTTAACTCGATCAACTAAGAGATATCTTCTTCGTAAAGGCAAGCAGATCTCTATTATTTATGCACCCCTATCTATAAGAATTTGGAATATTTTTTATTATAGTACTAGTATATTTAAAACTGGACATAAAATATCGTCCATGTCATTTTTTGCGTCAGGTGATTATGACATTTCTGCTGAAAATTCGACATTTAATGTTAGGTGACATTCGCGTAAGATGAAAATCAGTGTATCGCATGGCTGACCCGGGAAACTCGGGACAGGCTTCCCGTGCAAACCTTTCCAACTTTGACGTCTGGCTCACGTATTACGGCAAAAGGATCTGGAAAACCACAGCAGTATCATTCAACCTTGAGAGTCTACGGCATTCCACGGTTTCCATCTTCGTGGCATTACGATGCCTGCAACCACAATGTTCAGTTCGAATCTCCCATCAAGTCTGGGGGTATGCCATCACATAAATATCCACAGGCATATTGGGAACCAAACTTAATTAGCGAAACTTGCAAAACTTCTTTGGACAGGTACATGTTATGTATACTTGCTTGTACTGTAAGATGGCGAAGAAAAGTAGGGTATAGAAAATAAGTACCACAATTGGTAATAGAGCAGGCGTGTATGTTATAACGTAGGACACACGAGTATAGCAAAAATATTTCTAGGTAGGATCGACCTGAGTAGAAACCTATCCTGCAAACCTGCGTGCAGCTTTCTTTTGGTTACTGGACTTGCGTCGTTGTGAGAGAATATATACTTAATCGAATGGATCGATCCTAATCAGGTTGCTCCATTTATATGTCGGTGATATACGGGTACGCCGTAACAATTAAAATACTGGAATCACGGACTTAATTGTTTTGAAATGCAATTAGTCATAAAATAATTAAGTGAAAATCAGATTTCCCTAGCGATTACAGACAGCGGGGCATATGGGTTTCCACTATGTCAGCAAACACCTAATACGAGGTTGCGCTACTGAAGATGGCTTCGAATATTCGTCGTGGTAAAATCGGTACTGGGATCCGTAAATTTCGCTAATCGATTAAGCAACATGCTAGACCTCACAGCCATCTGTGTAAACGAACCTATCTTGTTTGTTTATTAGCTGCCTTCACTGCCTTTGTGTTGGGTTATTTACGGCTCGGTTGCGCTATTGATTTACTTTTTTGCTGACGCGGTCTGCTGGGAGTATTTAAATAACTGCAATCACACGGTAAAAAAAAATAATAAGAGCTTAAACTAGTTCAGTCTCTATGACTACGATCGAGGACATTTTGCTCTTGAAAGATACAGTCCGTTCACGGTTACTTTAAACTTTTATTAGGCTCTGCTAAAGTTCTACTTCCAGGATATTCCTCCGTCTCATGCAAACAAAGTTATCCAAGTCTAGAAAATTACACAAAACGGACAACGCACCGCATTCGTGCACACTCAATGTAATGATATATTACATAAAAACTATTTATTACTAGGCATTACCTACACACCTTTTCCCTCACTATTTTAATTAATATTGTATAACAATAAAATGTAATTTATAGATAACAAAATAAATAAATTTTAAATCTAACCAAAAATAAGGTACTTACATATTAACACAGATATACAACGTTTGTGATACATGCCATGATTAGGAAACAACCAAACACGTCTTACATGGTGTGATTTTTCAAGGGTTTGATTCAATAAGTGCAAATAAAGCGCGAATAGTCCATTCGTACAGCCCGTACTGTGCGCAGCGAGAAAACTGTGCCACGTGTTTTGAGCGTCTTCCTTGTGAGTGATCTGATTCGTGTAAGTTCGTGCACCTTCCGTTCACGAATGGTTCCTGCCGGCGGTGGCACCGAGCACACAGCTCCTTGATCACTGGTGGCGAGACGCACGCTTGGCACAAGCACAGTGCACGCCAACATCTCATCTCATTGCAGCACTTGAGCTCGTAAAGGAATCCGGGACCGAATGGTTTAAGTCATACCTTGTCACCAGCGGCAACGAGTGAGTGGCACGTTGCAAGGGGAGTGGTGTTTGATGATGTGTACTCCTTAAATACGTGACGTTGTTCGTGTGTAGGCGGGCCTGTCAGATGCAACTAATGGATACGTGTCGTGGTGTCCAAGGTCATATCAATGGATAATTTTGTCGTTCGTCTCCTGCATGCTGCTTGGAAGAGAGTCAGTCCCTCACAGTAATATATATCAATCATTTGAGAAGAAATACCAGAGTACACGGTTGACTTAAACACTGTTTACAAACTTCAGCAGCTTCCCTTTTGCCATAAGTTCACGACTGTGTAAAAATCCCTTACTCGTCTGACCGCGCCGCATAGAGTTCTGTTACTTTGGTACTGAATTCCTGTGATTAGCTTGGGAGCCATTTACATCCGTTCAAAAATAATCAAACCGTAATGAACAAAGCGTAACAACCCTGCAGTGCTTTAATATTTGTTTCGTGTCAAAAATTGTTCGGAAAGTGTCATTGTCCGTACCAGTAAAGCGCTGCCACCAACAGTCACTCGGTTGGACGAACCATTCACGCCATGTAAGTCGTTACAAATCATCGCCCTACTCGCATCGCACCAACGGCTCGACACCGCCTGTCGCCGAACGAATTCGCCACATTCACGGATATCTGCGTATAATGTATCAATGTGGATATGCAAAATTCGCGTTACTTTATTTCGAAAAGCTAAACTCCGAGACATTATATGCTCGTTTGTCTGCTGTAATTGGCTAGCAAATTATGTAGCGCGCCCTGACGGACTTGCAAGCAAATCATTGAATTCCAAAGGCAGAGTGACCGACCACCGGTAACGAGGTCACACAACCTTTGACAATGAACTCACGAATCATTCTCAGGCAGAGGCTGCTCACGGCAAACTGAGTACTTTTGATACTCTTGCTTGACACCTGCCTCTATGCACATTGTGTATTCTTCCACCATATGTAAAATTAATATTGACATGGGCCTGACCGCTTCATTCTTGCGTCGGCTACGTGAAACTGTGAAATTACTATAAAAGGAAATATTTTACAAATTCGGTCATTGTGACGCTTAATATGTTAAAAAAACTGATGTTTTTTTTTTTACGTATTTTCAAATGTTGGCCTGTCACTTTCAATTCGTCGCTAAGTCATGGAACTAATTTTCCTCCGTCATTACCCCCTTTACTGGACGCTTGTCAGTCAGTGGGGCCGTTAAAATATACGCAGGTAGGAGCAGTGACATTTTTTAAAAGTTAATTTCAAAAGTGCTTAACTAACCGTGAACAGCGTTTATGTGTATTACCTTAAAGTTAATATGAGATAGAGTGATCAAGATTACTATATAGAGTGATTAAAACCACTTCCCATGTTCTAACACTGGACTACTATTTGCTAAAACGACTATCGTAAACGACATAGATAGGATTTGAGGTTAGAACACTTTGTAAACAAGTGTTTTGAGATGTTTGTATAATTTTTGTAACCATTTTTGAACTAAATTATTTTACATTCAAAAGGGTGAAATTATTTTAGTCATATAAAAGGGCTTGTCTTATAAAATTTAAACAAACGCGTTTATCAGTGTCGAACATGTGACTTTAACAGCTCTATTGGTTTGGGGTAGGTAAATGTTGGGTTCATGGGCAGAAAACAAAAAATCGATCTACCTTAGCTCTAGTATATTTTTATATACGCTCTTCAAGGTTGCTTACAACTTTTCTGAAGCCCTACTAAAGTTCTACCTCCAGGATATTCCTCAGCCTCATACAAATGAAGCTTAACCAAGTCAAGAAAATTACACCAAAGGAACAACGCACCAGATTCTTGCTCGATCAAGGTATTGTTATTTTGCATCAGAACTATTTTTACTAGGCGTTACCAACACCCCAATTCCCTCACTGTTTTTATTCATAATAATTATAAGTGGAATATAATAGTTTATTAATAGAATGTAAGTAAAATTTCAATTTTACAAAAAATAAGGTACTTATATTAAATATTAACGTATGTATAAAACGCTTGTAATATATGACATATTTAGGAAACAACCCAACACATCATAGACGGGGTGATTTTTCAAGGGCTTGAATCAACAAGAGTGAAGAAATCGCGTGTACACTATAAGAGAGAAGTTAATCTCGTCACGATGCAAATAATAAGGCGAAGTTGGCAAGTGTGTACTAGTGATAGCTCACCCGATGGCCATCTGGTGCCACTGTCCGTCGGACAAGGGGGCGGCAATGTCGAGGGCCTGTGTGCCGTTGGGCCCGGCGTGCACCAGCTTCAAGTCTCCATCGCTGTCCAGCTCCAGGGAGAGGTAGGCGTCCTGCTGGCGCCGAGACCTCAGGCTGAATATCGTGCTCTGCGCGCGCTCCTGTAACACGCACCACACCACATTCTCATAGTATTATTGCAATCATAGTATTGCGAAAATAACGTTGCGATAGTGCCATCGAGTGCTAAACGGAAAATGCCATGCGTTCTTAATTAATTTATAATGCTTTAATTTTAATAAAGATTTATCGTAATAACCTATGTCAAAAATTTAAAGAAAGTATTTTGTAAATTTAAAATTTATATTAAAATTTCGCACATTTACTAAATGAGAACACAAACATCATTTTGCAGGATACAATTCTAAACAAATTATAAATTTCTAAGTTTGTTGAAGTTACATTTATAGAGAACAATAATAGAGATTTATTTACCATAAAATCAGACTAGGTGTTACAGAATATGTTGTAAATATTCAATTTTCTAAAAAAATTGTACTCTTTCAAACCAAACTATGGAAAATATTTGTTAATACAATGCCATAAATGTATTAATATATATTTACATTCAACGCAGAGAAGGTTATTTTTGACTGGAAATGTACATAAAAGACTCAGTGCCAAATTTCTTCCCTGTGAAAAACTAAATCGTTAACCTTTCTATTTGTCTGGGTTATGAGTGGTTTTTACTACAAATACATAAATAAAACCCTACAGCTCATTGAATGTGATAACGAAAATTTTTTCTGTCTGCTTAAATACAGCACGACTCAAATGTTCTTATTTGCTACATCTGAAAACATACATTTAATGGGGCCTGAAAGGATTAGTTAGTAAACAAAGTAAATTTTTTTAATGATATTTGTCATATTTATTTTATTATACTAACTATAAAAAAAATTTAAATGAAAACATGTATTAAAAATTAATGCAAATACCATTGAAACCAGCTTTAAGCCTCGGAACGTGGGGAAGTCACAGAAATTGTGGCAAAGGCTATTGTCATCTGGTTATATTTAATCTTTGTAGTAACAAACACGTTATATAATTTTCCACAGAAATATAATTTTTTCAAGTGAACAAATACTGCAGATGCACACAATTTTTCTTTGTCCCTCTACAGAAGTTCAAACTTTTTTATAATACGTCAGTTTCAGCTCTGAATATAAATAACACTAGAAAATAAATGCAGGTATTAGAGAATTTCTCTGCATTTTTGACGACAGCTTCCTGGTCTACACAAGGTTTCTTCGTGATCGCTTCTGTTTGTTCGTGGTGTTACAATTCCGTAAATGCGGACAAGCGCAGCGAACTGCAGCGACGCGTAGGTAACCAGGCAAGGCAAAGAATCCAAAACAGATAATAGTTTTTAAAACACATCAGCGAAGCGGCAGCGGATCTCTCCGCCCGAGGCACGGTATTCGGGACAATCACACCACGAAGTATCTGTATAATTTCTGGCAACACTTTAAACGTGGTCTGTCTGTCTTTAGACCCACGCCGAGAAGAACAACCCTCAAGATGCAGCTTGGCGTGCTGCTTGTAGCTTCCTGTCACGACATTCAGTCTACAGTAACGATACCATTCAGGTTAGTCATATAGAGAATGATAAGGATCTCCTTTGTCAATAGCTTGTATTAATTGTAACTTGTCCTGTCTAGTCTTCATAAATAACTTCAGTTTAGTTAACGTAACACTTTCCTGGTATAAGTATATAAGTTTAACCTTTAACATACATAGTTTGTTAAAATTTCTCAATGCCAGCGAGCTTAACCAGGTTCTTTAAGGTATTGAGGTCTTAACTCCATAAAACAGTTAATAATAATTTCCTAATTTTATCAAACACTATAAACCAAATTCTCTCGACCTAATACCTCACAATAAATGCCCTTAATTTGCTAATTAGAGTATTCAATCTAATCAATACAATTTAAAACCACTTCAGAGAAATTAATGCTATCCAATAACTAAAATCAGTCCCAATAAACAGTGTATAAACATACTGAATTATTTTATAAATATTTGTCCATATTTGACAGGTTCAATGGACTATTTACAATGAAGTCCGTATCAAATGTCCATACTTTCCCACCTCAGTACAGTCCAGATTCCACCAGTCCAAAATGTTCTAGAGATATCCGAGCACCCCCATGTACAGTTGGAACTCTACTCTTCGAGTTTCAGACCCTCTCGTCCTTTCACTCCACAAAAAACCTGGTCTGCTGTCGTCTCGTACCCTCTGCCATCGTCTACCCTCTTCTCCGATGTCCCTCGCTGCACCGGACTTCGATAGATTTCTTTACTTCAGCCAGATGGCTACCACAATGACTCCAGATCCTCCAGCCACGGCGGTATTTATCGTGTCATAGGCTCTGGCAAAATCTGCTCCCAATACCGAGTTTCCCAGAGAAAAAAGGATTACCAGAATATTTTTTTAATCCTCTCCAGTCGTCGACTCCCCCAGCAGGGGGGAAGAGGGGCCGTAACGCCAGCCAGATCAGCCGTCAATCATCCCCACCCGGCCTCCGAGTGACAAAGCAGTGAGCGGGTCTGCCTGGGAGGGAGTAGGATCGTGGTGGGTCACTCCCTACAGTGCCAGACCGCACACAACCAAGAAGCATGGAGTCCGCGTCCAGTGTGAGAGTCCCCGCGTAACAGTATACAATATGAAAACATAAGAGTGACGCCTTTGTGTGCCCAGCCAATTAAGTACACTAGTCATTACTTCTTCTCTTTCTAAAAAAGTCAAACATGACTCTTCAGTCTTTGACACATCCCGGTCACAGGAAAGGCAGGTACACATAAACGATATAGCGTGGTGGTTTTTATTTTATCTGGGCATATCCTTTCGCTGACTGGCCACACGAGGCTCTGGAAATGGACGATTGGTACTCTTTGCTGTGGAAGATTCCCGGTCGGTCGGGGTGCTGTGGGTCAGTTCATTCTCGAGCCGCTCACTGGCCATATCGTTGGCCATTAGGGACATTTAGCTGGCCTATAGCTGTAGTTCGCGATACACTTCTATATTCCTTAATATTCAGTGTCCCAGCAGCGTATATGTTTGACATACTAAGGAAGAGATGAATATAGGCTAGTTTAAGCAAAGCAAAGAAACCAGCTGCTGCAAATGCGCCGAAGTTCTCAAATGGCTTCGTTGTTTTTGAATGATTCGTTGCATGCTACGGTTTCAAGGAGCAGAAATGTTTTCCCAGCGATTCTCTGATTTCCTTTAACTCGCGTCGCACACGTATCTAATCAAGCGCTTATTTCGTATAGTTGTCAGATCAGTCATCGCTAGAATACCGGAGGGTCTCTCTCTTTGAGGGAAACGTTACGGGTGTTGCAGTTGGCAAAGGGGTTTCTCCGAAAAACTCGTTTTCTTCTCCTTCAATCTACTACTATTTCACTGGGGAATATGTTCAACACACATCCACCCCCCCCCCTTGCTATACAGCATATAAGTACACAGAGACACGAAATGGTGTGGCGGTTCCTTTGATGTGTGCGTACCCTTTCTATGATTGGCTGCGCGAAGCTAAGGTTTATTCTACTCAGGTTGGGAAGCTTAATGTTTTTAGTTTAGCAACTTAAATTTACTGGCAGTAGGCAAGCGCTAGTGTGTTGCATTGTGTACAGGTTTTTCTTCTTTTTTCTAAGTTAAAAAAATTAAGTAATTGCAAAAATCATATATCAAATATAAAATAACTACTTAACAAAGTGAAATATTTCTCTTTTATATTCACGTAGCTTAAAATTTTAATTCAAGGTGATCTCTTTGGAACACTAGCGATTACATTGCGGCGGAAATTGTCCCTATGCCAAACTCTCCAATAAGAAAAGTAGTTTTGTTCCTAACCTGAGTAGAACTAACCTTAGTGAAGCTCTGGTAACTGACCCTTTTTTTAATTGGGCTACTAAGTGCTATAAAGGTTCCACACTGGTTGGCTGCCGGCTGGCGCGTTGTTTGCTAGGTGCGGAATAGCGAAAGGCTTTCGAAAAGTTTGCTGGCCAGTGACATGACGCCATTTTTCAGGCGCGTGCTGCTGGAGTTCGCGCTATAAGCGGTTATTTCACCTCTGTATTCCCAGGACTCTGCACCCCAGTTGTTCTCTCTATAGCTCCCTTCCCTCTTTCCCCCATCACAACATTTACAATGACGCAGAGAGAAACGGCTGCTTCCGTTGACTAAACCGCTAGCGGCAAACAAATTCAAATNTCACAACATTTACAATGACGCAGAGAGAAACGGCTGCTTCCGTTGACTAAACCGCTAGCGGCAAACAAATTCAAATAGCTTGTTCACTGTTAAATGAGCGTAGCCAATGGTTAAAACATTCCCTGGCCGTATCTGCATACTGTCATTGTATTTATGTTGGCAGTGAATTAAGAAGAACTAGTTCTGTGCCATAAAGTCGTNCCACAATATTTACAATGACGCAGAGAGAAACGGCTGCTTCCGTTGACTAAACCGCTAGCGGCAAACAAATTCAAATTGCTTGTTCACTGTTAAATGAGCGTAGCCAATGGTTAAAACATTCCCTTGCCGTATCTGCATACTGTCATTGTATTTATGTTGGCAGTGAATTAAGAAGAACTAGTTCTGTGCCATAAAGTCGTNGGCCGTATCTGCATACTGTCATTGTATTTATGTTGGCAGTGAATTAAGAAGAACTAGTTCTGTGCCATAAAGTCGTATTGCAAGTGTATGATCTGAATTTGTAGCCAATTAAATCGCCTTATTTTTATTTTGTGTAAAAGACAGAATTTATTGGCAGCAATAAGTAACGTATATATATTTCTAACAATTTCCGCCTTGTCATATGAGATACGCATGGAACAACAATAACTTACGGTAGATAAACTGGAAAACAATTTTACTAGCGAACAAAGCAGGACTTAAAAATTGCTCCTGATAAAATCTTTCTTGCACCGTACAGCAACGAACAACTCTCCGGAAAATAAGTAGCTAGGTCTTAACGTCTCATTGACAGAAAAGCCATTAGAACACATTGCTCAGAGAAGCAGGAATCGGTGATAACACGTGGTAGAGAATCATGCCAGGGAAAATAGTGACAAGCATTGTATTCTCGCCATTGTATCACAACTGTTTCGATTTATTGCTTGTCGACGTCACGCACGAGGCGTGCGAAGACAGTGAAGGGACGAGCCTGCAGGGCGTCGAGTGACGGCAAGCGCGACCAGCGGGGGTGACGTCAGCAGACAGCGAGCATCGGCACAGTGGACAGTAAGACTAATGGGTGGGACAACGGAACCGGATGCCTGAGTGTAAAACATTTGGAATGATAGCAATAAACAGATTGGCTATGTGTAAATAACGAGTGCGAATGAAGTGACTGTAACCAATATAGATACATTAAATACTGCGGTCACTGCGAATAACAAGAGTGATAGCGGAGATTTATAGTTTTAAGTTGCAAATAACAGATGTGTGAATAAATTAGAAATAAAATTTAGTTATTTAATTTTTATTAAGATTGCCATTCCTCACGAACTTCGATAAGCACCTCTGGCGTCTTGTAACAATATATTATGTTGTTGGCTGTATAGAAAATGCAACCGGAATACTTTCATTGGGACAAAAAAAATCTGTCTTCTATTACATAAATTTGTTGAAAGAAGTGACTTTACGTAGTCCGAACAAAATTCCGCTTGGTGAGACAAAACAAATGTTCTTTCTCACAGTATCATTTAGGAAAGAAAGAACAGCACTTACGTTCTAATGCGACGCGTGCAAGTTTTCAGAAGCGACCTTCTACTGTAAATGTGATACCTTTAAAATCTCGAGGTTCTGTTTCGAAACCTGAGTAAGGCATACGTGGTTGATTTTAATTAGGAATTGATTTTATTTCGTTTTTGAAAGACTCTTTTTTTACTGTTATGCCAAAAGAATAAACAATTTGCGCCTCTCTCTCTCTNATTTTATTTCGTTTTTGAAAGACTCTTTTTTTACTGTTATGCCAAAAGAATAAACAATTTGCGCCTCTCTCTCTCTGTGTCTGTGTGTGTATGGGCCAGCAGGGTATGGGAAGTGTGAAGGGAGTAGTAGTGTAAATAGCNCTCTCTCTCTCTGTGTCTGTGTGTGTATGGGCCAGCAGGGTATGGGAAGTGTGAAGGGAGTAGTAGTGTAAATAGCATAATACTCTTTTATTTTTAACTTTAACTGAACAGCTATAGTAAAACTATTAATATCGATATCTGCGAACCGCAAATATTTTTGACAACATTATCTGTTTTATAACACCGGCATTGCAAGAACAAATTAATAAAGTATAGAATAATAGAATAATTTACATTTTGGAAATACGTTATAAATACCGGACAATGCGTATGCAAGCCACACCGAAAGTAACAAAAACGCGGTCGTTTCTCCACTTCAAATAACATTTTTATAGGCAGATATAATCTTTACAGAGCATCGCAATTTAAAACGCTACCGTAATCTTAGACACTTCAATACGGTAAGTAATATTTATGTTATCACAGTTACAATACCTACAATACATTGCAAGTATTTTCTTTACAGCAATGAGATAGTGATGTGTAACCAATATCTTATCGTAGGGTGATATGTCGAAATATGGCTCAACCTAATTCTCTATCGTCTATTAGGAACTCTATCAATTATTTAAGGTGACATCAATGATCTTCGGACCAAGTTGTTTCGGGATCATATCTTAGGTTTACGGAAAACGTACGTAACGTTATATTTTTCCCGTATGCTGGGTATGCGGTTTGCTAGTACATAGTATCACACCAAAAAAATTCAAATGAAAAATTTTGTTATTAATTATTAGTGTGATGGGTTTAGGATTATCACGGCATTACTCTAAGTTATATATCAGCAGAATACATTTCATTTATCATTAGCTTTGCATAATTTTTATTGAAAAAGGAAAACGTTTGTTGTATGGTTTTTACATAACAGCTTAGGTGTACTGTATCCCGCGTTAAAACGTGGCTGTATGCATCGTTTTGAAATATATTAGATTTACAACAATGGAAGCCATCCATACACGCTGTTATTACACAAATTGACTTTCATGTAGCCTAAATAATGCAGCTTTGTTAGACAAATATTTTTAGTAATAAAACTATTACGCGAGTTTAGTGCGAGAAGGAGAATATAAATTATTTTTAATAAGGCGTTTTGCAAAGCTAAAGATACTTATAAAGAAAGCAAGCCCATTTTAATTATAAAAAGCTAATAGCTTAATATTATTTTTCTTTTATGCACTATATGCTTATTGCGTTGTTTATCTGTCGGGCAGTTTTGAAGAGTGTCCGGATATACAGNATTTTTCTTTTATGCACTATATGCTTATTGCGTTGTTTATCTGTCGGGCAGTTTTGAAGAGTGTCCGGATATACAGAACTCGTTTACCTGCTGTACTGTGGTGAAAATTTGCCCAGCGAAAATTCAGAGCAGGCGAACTCGGTGCTGAAAACCCAGCGTAAATGAAATTGTTCAGACATTATCGCTAAAAAACTGGCAGAGAGCGGAGCTAGACATGTCAGTGGAATTTACCGGCGTTCCCACAATGGGCACGAAATTAAANTAAAAAACTGGCAGAGAGCGGAGCTAGACATGTCAGTGGAATTTACCGGCGTTCCCACAATGGGCACGAAATTAAAGTCGTGCCTGTTTTTCAATAGTGAGAAAACACAATGCCCATTAACATGTGTTTGCTGAACGCATTTTCACCACAGACATGAACCCCCGGGAAAATTTCAGTGAACGTATCGGTACGATTTAGGCCAAAATAATTTCTGTTGTCGAAAACGTCTAACGATGTTAAATTAACATGTTAAAGACATTGGAAATACTACCAAACCCACAATATATATATATATATATATATATATATATATATATATATATATATATANNCTAATACAACGAAACTATGCAAGTAAAATAGTAAATATATAATATGGGATGAGTATAAAATAATACCCCAACATGAAGGTCTATAATATAAAAACCAAACAACCTACAACCTTGATTGACCCATCAAATGAATCGTGGAACCGTGAAGTTTGTTTACCATACATTCATTAATGTTCAATGTTACCACCACGAGCAGCCCGAACCACATCTACGCGATAATCAAACTCGTTCCACACTCTAGTCAGCATGTCCGGTGTTACGGTTTGGATGGCGTCCGTAATTCTAGTTTTGAGGTCATCAATGTTAGCCGGCAATGGTGCATGAAACACTAGATCATTTATGTACCCGCATAGAAAAAATCGCACAGGGTAAGACCCGTGCTTCTTGAGGGCTAGTGATGAAGAGCCTGGTCACCAGCTGCTCCTCGACCAATCCAGCTTTGCGGCAACGTCTCGTTCAGTTTTCCGCGAACAGCTAGGTGCCAATGGGGTGGCGCACCATAAAGGAAATATCAGACCGTCCCCTTCGCATTGACAGGTCGAATGCGAGTTCGCTACCCCCTCACCATCTCAAACAGAGAGTTACGATTGCCATCCAATCCGTAACACGGGATATGCTGACAAGAGCGTGGAACGAGTTTGATTATCGCGTAGATGTCGTTCGGGCCGCTCATGGTGGTCACATTGAACGTTCATGAATGAATGGCAAACAAACTTCACGGTTCTAAGGTTCATTTGATTGGTCAATCAAGGTTGTAGGTTGATTGGTTTTGATATTATAGACCTTCATGTTGGGGTATTATTTTATACACATGTGTGTATAATGCATTGTTGCAAAACCCTCGAAAATTTATTTATGCCAGCCTTACCTTTCTACGNTTTTATACACATGTGTGTATAATGCATTGTTGCAAAACCCTCGAAAATTTATTTATGCCAGCCTTACCTTTCTACGATCAGCATGAAATCCGAATTTACACTAAAAAACAATAATACCACTTTGCAAAAGTAGAGTAAATATGAGACTACGAATTTTATCTTCATTAAATAAATCAACATTCTTTAACCTCCCTTTTCTGTTATCACGGGAAAATAGATTCTCAATTTTTGCTCTAAGTATAATAATTTATATTTGTTGACTTTGTAATTTTTTTTTAATTTCCTTCAAAAGTTCTTTTTGTGTGTGTTAGCCCAGAGGTTTCGTCCATTGCTTTCTTAGAGTTGTTAATTCAAAGGCAGNTTCAAAAGTTCTTTTTGTGTGTGTTAGCCCAGAGGTTTCGTCCATTGCTTTCTTAGAGTTGTTAATTCAAAGGCAGGAATTCGTAACGGGATTGTCATTAATTTAGCGGTACATTTTTGATATGTGTAGGGGGCATTGTAATCTTTTTAGTGTTTTTGAAAGGCCGAAGTATGCCAATTTTAACGTTTGCAGGCCACCAGACATTGAAACATGGAAGATACGGCGTATCNTTTTGAAAGGCCGAAGTATGCCAATTTTAACGTTTGCAGGCCACCAGACATTGAAACATGGAAGATACGGCGTATCGTAATGTAATCTGCGGAATTCATAAACTTCAATTCTTACATGGTTTCGTGGACTTATTTTACAGAACTGAGTAGTTTTGCGATGGGAAGAGATAGGAAAGATAACGCATGAATTTCACAAATTTTTTTTGGTATACTTTTTACTCTGGTCAAGATCATACAACAGAAATTGACGTTGAAATTGATCTGCGTGAGGAAATGAAGTCGTAACCTACACCGTGCTAAAGGTTTTGTAAATAGTGTTCACTATCTTGGATTAGTGGTATTTTCTCAACAATCGGCATTACACATTTGATATTAAATTCCATGCATTGGCCGAATATAGGGTCTTGCTTAGTATATTTGCTGAAATAAATATTGATTGAATACTGTGGCCAGTATTATTTCTGTATTCGCCCGTGAAGGAAAATCACTTATTTCTTCCCCGCAGTTACTAGTTAGAAATTAATAAAATCCGCGAAGCCGTAAAAACGTAGAAAAGTTTGAGAACAGGAAAATTTCGCGGATTCAACGATTTGTAGTATAGACTCCATTTTTAAGCTGCTGGTGCTGGTTAATTGGCTGTCTCCCCAGCGAGTGTTCATATTTATCCCAGATCATTGGGCACGGGATTCGATCATTGTTTTCTCGCAGGTACGTTATTGGCTGGGAGTTCACATGGACGTGTCTCAAAATTCTGATCCAATTGCAAAGACAACAAAAATTTACATGGTTTTGAAGTCTAGCTTGCCCTAAAATGAATTCGAGATATGTTTTGGTACTAGTGGTTATATATAATGTGTCGTACGAAAGGTTTTATTAAAACAATGAAAAGGGTACTTACGGGGGAAAATGTATATGTCCAAATTGCAAGAAATTGAACACCATATAAAATATGTCAAGTATTTCACTTTCGACAGCCACGTGTATGGACTGTAATAAAAGACCACGTCCTTCATCCAATAGTAACTTCCTCTCCAGCCACGTGCTGGCAGCACCAATCAAGCGTTCGTCAGTTTACGGCACATTTCCAGGGCTCCGCGGCACCTTCTTTGTTTTCCTCCTACTTACCCGTACGTTTGCGGTGTTTTCGTGATTTCACCGTATTTTATTTGCCGCGACTGAAGGACTCTCAGCCAATCATAAACATCTGAAAAAAAAAGAGCTATTGAATTTCGCGTGCTGTCATGAATAGCCTCTCACAAAGGCAGCAATCAAAACGCAAGAGACATTGGAGTGCGTGTATACAGGACAACGATGATTAGTTTTATCGTAAATTAAATCACGGATTTTACGGGCCTGTGACCATAAATGCCATTAAAAGCCACGGCAGCACACGTTTCACGATCTGAACACGAAGTGGGTTTAAAATGTTGGCTGATGTAAATTCGTGCTGAAGAATAAACTTTGAACGTCCCCACTCCACAGCAAATCAGTGCAAAGGCACCGATGGCTGTGAGTTTATCGNAATTTGAACTATTATATTGGGCTAAATATTATAATGCTCCTTACTATCACGCAAATAGCATACAGTCTTTATTTGCGAGTTGTACAAGTTTATAGAAGTGGCGCTATCAAAACAATAAGAATTTTAAGCTTAAAAATTATTTTTCCGCTACTTTCAATGTGAATAAAATGCAAAATACTGTTTTATTACTGTAATGGCGACATAAAAATAACCTGCAATTAATGAGTCTGGCTGCGCTATCAAACGCCAGAATTCTCGACGGCTAGTTGGCTTTACTGACAGCGTAACAAATCATATTTGGATTTTGAAATTTAATCTGTGTTTGATACAATACGAGATTGAATTTGCACGAGGTCTTAGAAGCCAAATCTTGTATTAAATTTTCAATAAAACACTAAAATAAAGTTCTGTCGCCAAATTATATGTGAAAAACTCAATAAATTATATACTTAATAATGTTTTTAAAAAAAATTTAAATTTTTACTTTAATGTTTTTTCAACGTGTTGTCTAACCTCACATATACAATTAAATGAAGTCCAGCTAATACAACGAAACTATGCAAGTAAAATAGTAAATATATAATATGGGATGAGTATAAAATAATACCCCAACATGNAATTTGCACGAGGTCTTAGAAGCCAAATCTTGTATTAAATTTTCAATAAAACACTAAAATAAAGTTCTGTCGCCAATTTATATGTGAAAAACTCAATAAATTATATACTTCATAATGTTTCAAAAAAAAATTTAAATTTTTACTTTAATGTATTTTCAACGTGTTGTCTAACCTCACATATGCAATTAAATGAAGTCCATCTAATACAACGAAACTATGCAAGTAAAATAGTAAATATATAATATGGGATGAGTATAAAATAATACCCCAACATGANCTAATACAACGAAACTATGCAAGTAAAATAGTAAATATATAATATGGGATGAGTATAAAATAATACCCCAACATGAAGGTCTATAATATAAAAACCAAACAACCTACAACCTTGATTGACCCATCAAATGAATCGTGGAACCGTGAAGTTTGTTTACCATACATTCATTAATGTTCAATGTTACCACCACGAGCAGCCCGAACCACATCTACGCGATAATCAAACTCGTTCCACACTCTAGTCAGCATGTCCGGTGTTACGGTTTGGATGGCGTCCGTAATTCTAGTTTTGAGGTCATCAATGTTAGCCGGCAATGGTGCATGAAACACTAGATCATTTATGCACCCGCATAGAAAAAATCGCACAGGGTAAGACCCGTGCTTCTTGAGGGCTAGTGATGAAGAGCCTGGTCACCAGCTGCTCCTCGACCAATCCAGCTTTGCGGCAACGTCTCGTTCAGTTTTCCGCGAACAGCTAGGTGCCAATGGGGTGGCGCACCATAAAGGAAATATCAGACCGTCCCCTTCGCATTGACAGGTCGAATGCGAGTTCGCTACCCCCTCACCATCTCAAACAGAGAGTTACGATTGCCATCCAATCCGTAACACGGGATATGCTGACAAGAGCGTGGAACGAGTTTGATTATCGCGTAGATGTCGTTCGGGCCGCTCATGGTGGTCACATTGAACGTTCATGAATGAATGGCAAACAAACTTCACGGTTCTAAGGTTCATTTGATTGGTCAATCAAGGTTGTAGGTTGATTGGTTTTGATATTATAGACCTTCATGTTGGGGTATTATTTTATACACATGTGTGTATAATGCATTGTTGCAAAACCCTCGAAAATTTATTTATGCCAGCCTTACCTTTCTACGATCAGCATGAAATCCGAATTTACACTAAAAAACAATAATACCACTTTGCAAAAGTAGAGTAAATATGAGACTACGAATTTTATCTTCATTAAATAAATCAACATTCTGTAACCTCCCTTTTCTGTTATCACGGGAAAATAGATTCTCAATTTTTGCTCTAAGTATAATAATTTATATTTGTTGACTTTGTAATTTTTTTTTAATTTCCTTCAAAAGTTCTTTTTGTGTGTGTTAGCCCAGAGGTTTCGTCCATTGCTTTCTTAGAGTTGTTAATTCAAAGGCAGAAATTCGTAACGGGATTGTCATTAATTTAGCGGTACATTTTTGATATGTGTAGGGGGCATTGTATTCTTTTTAGTGGTTTTGAAAGGCCGAAGTATGCCAATTTTAACGTTTGCAGGCCACCAGACATTGAAACATGGAAGATACGGCGTATCGTAATGTAATCTGCGGAATTCATAAACTTCAATTCTTACATGGTTTCGTGGACTTATTTTACAGAACTGAGTAGTTTTGCGATGGGAAGAGATAGGAAAGATAACGCATGAATTTCACAAATTTTTTTTGGTATACTTTTTACTCTGGTCAAGATCATACAACAGAAATTGACGTTGAAATTGATCTGCGTGAGGAAATGAAGTCGTAACCTACACCGTGCTAAAGGTTTTGTAAATAGTGTTCACTATCTTGGATTAGTGGTATTTTCTCAACAATCGGCATTACACATTTGATATTAAATTCCATGCATTGGCCGAATATAGGGTCTTGCTTAGTATATTTGCTGAAATAAATATTGATTGAATACTGTAGCCAGTATTATTTCTGTATTCGCCCGTGAAGGAAAATCACTTATTTCTTCCCCGCAGTTACTAGTTAGAAATTAATAAAATCCGCGAAGCCGTAAAAACGTAGAAAAGTTTGAGAACAGGAAAATTTCGCGGATTCAACGATTTGTAGTATAGACTCCATTTTTAAGCTGCTGGTGCTGGTTAATTGGCTGTCTCCCCAGCGAGTGTTCATATTTATCCCAGATCATTGGGCACGGGATTCGATCATTGTTTTCTCGCAGGTACGTTATTGGCTGGGAGTTCACATGGACGTGTCTCAAAATTCTGATCCAATTGCAAAGACAACAAAAATTTACATGGTTTTGAAGTCTAGCTTGCCCTAAAATGAATTCGAGATATGTTTTGGTACTAGTGGTTATATATAATGTGTCGTACGAAAGGTTTTATTAAAACAATGAAAAGGGTACTTACGGGGGAAAATGTATATGTCCAAATTGCAAGAAATTGAACACCATATAAAATATGTCAAGTATTTCACTTTCGACAGCCACGTGTATGGACTGTAATAAAAGACCACGTCCTTCATCCAATAGTAACTTCCTCTCCAGCCACGTGCTGGCAGCACCAATCAAGCGTTCGTCAGTTTACGGCACATTTCCAGGGCTCCGCGGCACCTTCTTTGTTTTCCTCCTACTTACCCGTACGTTTGCGGTGTTTTCGTGATTTCACCGTATTTTATTTGCCGCGACTGAAGGACTCTCAGCCAATCATAAACATCTGAAAAAAAAAGAGCTATTGAATTTCGCGTGCTGTCATGAATAGCCTCTCACAAAGGCAGCAATCAAAACGCAAGAGACATTGGAGTGCGTGTATACAGGACAACGATGATTAGTTTTATCGTAAATTAAATCACGGATTTTACGGGCCTGTGACCATAAATGCCATTAAAAGCCACGGCAGCACACGTTTCACGATCTGAACACGAAGTGGGTTTAAAATGTTGGCTGATGTAAATTCGTGCTGAAGAATAAACTTTGAACGTCCCCACTCCACAGCAAATCAGTGCAAAGGCACCGATGGCTGTGAGTTTATCGCACATGCATCACATCAGGGCGATTAGATTTCGGCCCCAGGTGGAATTAAGTGAGTATTTTCAAAAGTGGACAACTGGAAAGACGTTGTAGATGTACAGTGGGTTTTTTTGGTGTTATTCCCGTTTCCCCAGACAATACATGACATGACTGCTGCATCCTAGGACATATTCTCATTTCAATGTCAGTGAACTACGGATAGCTTTGCTAAGAAATACTGCTGCTGATAAAGAGAAAAAGAGACAGTATAAACATAAATATTTGCATATAAACGATGTTCGTAACTACCGAAAAAGTATACTAAATCATTTGGCTAAATCATTTACTATTTCGAGAGATACGAATGGGTGTATTTTTATATATTGACTAGACGCATACGTGAAAAAAATTAATAAACAATTTTGAGAATAAAAATATAATGAAGAGAATGATAATCAATGAGTGTTCGAAACAAAGGTTCATTAATGCAGTCCCGAACTTTTAAGTTTAGATGCGGGGCCTAAATAATAATTGAGTTTTTGCTATACATATTAACGTTTATTGTATATGAAAATATTTAATATTTAATTACCTTTCGAAAATATACAATTCAAAAATGTTTTACTGAGAGAAGATGGACGGTCAGACGGCAGTGACAGAAGTAAAATTTAATTAAATATTTTTTAACGACAAAATTAAAATAATAAATAAACTCTCTACGAAACTACTCTCTGAACAGCCAGAAGAGGCAAGCCATCAACATATCTCAGATGACGTAACCAATAATTAAACTAAACACAAAATCAATTACACTGAAGAGCTAAAAAAACTGGTATAGGCGTGCGTATGCAAATAACCGAGGTGTGGAACCAATTAGAGTAACGCGATGCGGTCGGCAGCTAGATCAGTTACTGCTGCTACAATGGCAGGTTATCAATATTTAAGTGAGTTTGAACGTGGTGTTATAGTCGGCGCACGAGAGATGGGACATAGCATCTCCGATATAGCGACAACATTTGGATGTTCGCATACGACCATTTCACGAGTGTACCGTGAATATCGGGAATCAAAACATCACATCTTCGACATCGCTCGCCGGCCTTTTTTCTAGCACTTTCTTGCCCTGTTTACTGCTGACACGAGAATCATTAAACGTGACAGACTTGCAACCCTTTCCCAAATTGGCGCAGATTGGATTTATGGACTGCCCTGCAGGATTCATGGTGTGAATTACCTCCTTCATACCTTCAGACATTAGTCGAGTCCATGCCACGTCGTCTTGCGGCACTTCTGAGTGTTCGAGAGTGGAGGGGGGGGATGCTATAGGATATTAGGCAGATGTACCAGTTTGTTAGGCTCTTCAGTGTACACTTAATTAAAATATTTTTTCTTTTAAACAGTACACAAACTATGAAACCAAGACAGAAAAAATTTAGGTTTTTACATACAGGAACTTAAATGAAAGTATTTCAAATGGCTAGATAATGTGATTTTCCGGTACTTTGTAAGTTTGTTTGAGACATATGTCTGAGGTTACACGTCGAATGTGGGCCCACGTCAGTGGAACAAGCAATATTCCTGCCATTGGCTATTTTCACATGTTTTAATTTAAGGATATGTTATCACCAGAGATGTGGACTAAGATGTTAATGTAAACTAACTTAAACAGGAAACATATATGTGGACGATAACCATTTCATATTGGAAGACGAGAACGTCATTATGTATGGAATAATGTGAGAAAACGTATATGTACTTACCAGCGATGGCGAGATGAAAGACAGATAGGAGTACCGTTGTCAAAAGTAAAGTCAGTTCACACGCAGTAAGAGTATATATGTAAATATCTTATCACTGCAAATCTGAAGGAAATTAAAATTAGTGCATAAAAGACTGACGAATAGTAACTGCGCGAGCAGGAGAAAAATATTTAGTTTATAAATAAGCATACTACGAGCTAGAGAAAGGCTTAAACTGGCCAATACGGTGACTAAACAAAATAGTATAAGGTATAACATTAATTTTCACACACTTAACATAACATAATCAAATAAGGTGGTACAAGAATTAATTTTTTTCCAGCAGGAACGAATGACTTGGATTCACTGCAATATTTTGAATTTAGAGAATTTTTTTCCNAAGAATTAATTTTTTTCCAGCAGGAACGAATGACTTGGATTCACTGCAATATTTTGAATTTAGAGAATTTTTTTCCCTTGATTTCTGTGTCTTTTATGAGATGTAAATGATGATAACATTTATTCTATAGTCTCGGCTTTGGATTCACACTAGATTTAGGTATAACGTTCAATGTGTCTCTTATCTTTTATCGATAAGGAAGTATCGATTCACTCACAGACATATTAGGAAATGGGCGTTTAAGTATTTTCCTTCGCAAAAATATCAACTTAACTTCCACGTTAATGAATCAATGGAAACAAGACTTAAAGGTGTTTTAGCTTATTATTATGAGTGCTACAGAGTCTTTGGAAATTACCATGAAATAAATTATTGATTTAAGGGTTTTTATATCACAATTCGAATTCATTATCACCTCCGACGCTCTTTAAACATTTGCCATTGACCGTTCACCGATGGATTCGTGGTGCACCGAGCAACACACAAGTAAAATCTGTTCACGGTAAAGTGAGCACTTTTGAAATCAACCTTCAAAAAATGTCACTGCCCATACCTGCATATATTTTAACGAGACACAGTGTCTAGTATGCGCTCAGCAAAGTTGGCAACGACGGAGGGATAGTAGTTACATGTGTTAACGTTGAATTAAAAATATAAGAAACATTTGTCGATACTGACATTATTTTATTTTATTTCTGTATTTAAAAAACATTATTTTGTAAGTGTAATATCTAGTAAATCTCCAAAAGTTTACATTTCTAACAACTTCACAGTTTTTCGTGACCGACGCATGGATAAAGTGATAAGGCCATTACAATAATAAAGTACATATACCGGCATGATACAATGTTTTCCGAGAAGTAGATAGTAAGCAGGTGTTTCGAAAGTCCCCAGTTTGCCGTAAACCGCATGTAGCATGCGATATTCCGAAAGGACTGTGCATGACTTACTGTCCACGAGCAGTTTCCAAGGCGGAATTTTCTCAGCGCGATTGTGGGATCTCAATGCAGAGGATTTTCTGGGCGAGAGGATTGGGGATGTATACTGTTAGTTTGCTCAACATATTAAATTATCATTGTGTTGAAGATCTCTCAAAACTTCAAAAATTGAAGAAACCGATGGTTATTAAAAAGAAAAAAAAAAATATATATATATATATACACGTGCGTAAGAAACAGGTTAGTGGTCAATCCAGACAACACAGTGACTGTTNAAAAAAAATATATATATATATATACACGTGCGTAAGAAACAGGTTAGTGGTCAATCCAGACAACACAGTGACTGTTGCTTTCACAATGAGAGAATACAGGTAGCTTTGCGTAATCATATACAACATTTAAAATGTTATCTTAAGAAAGCCTACAGTGCTTCTAGATGACTGAAGACTTTTAAAATCTGAAATATATAATAATGTAAATCATATAATAATTTAATGAGAACCGTTAATACGTAATTCAAATCAGTAAAATAAATCGGCAAAGATTGTTCCGTAAAAGAGTTTGAAATTTCTGAGCTTACGTTTAGCTTGTCACACAGACCTATCAGTAAGGTTAAGGTGGTTAGGAAACCCGGAGTCCTGGCAGCCCACTGAAGAATGCTGGATCTTAAAGAACTTTGTAAGATAATCTAACTCTACTATGTCGTCTAAGCAGCTCTTGTCCAGTACAGAAACACATATTTGTTCGCCAAACAACTTACTGGCTTTGTGGCTAAAAAAAAACATTTATTTAAACTAATTAAAATCGGCAATATTACGCGTAATAGTAACATGAAGTAGGTGAAGGTGATATGTAAAGTATTTAACATTTAAAAAAAATAATATGTTCAGGAATATGTTTTGTTTTCTTCAAAACTATACGAGATTTATTTAGCACTATGAAAAGCCTCTCTTAGGACCTACATTTCTGCCCAATTTATAATCTTCAACTGCGTCTAAAATTAGCATTACCATGGACTCGATCACGCTATTAAAGTTCAGATCATGTTCAAATGTGATTAGTAAGGAAGGTAAATATGTATTTTGCTAAATAAATTGAGTTTTTTCTCTACGCGCAAGAACTAAACCGACATTAAGTTTCAAGATGTTCACTGTTAGTGAGTATTATACAATGAATTTATTTTATAGGTCTCAAAGGTTAACGTCTGAAGCCAAAATAAAATATACATTTCTGTTTATTATACTTGATGGGAGGATCTTGAAAAGTGCTCACTTTTCCATTAATAGCCTATAAATAAATTAGGTTCCGACAAATTTAAAAGTCGCACCTTAAATTCATTGTCACGACATGGAACTGCTTATCATATTTTGCTGGCTAATTTCTTAGAAGCATGCCGGTCGGCGTGTCCTGCAAAATAAATGCAGCTGTTGACAAGGATGTTCTCTGATGTTTGGTATCGCAAGTGCTTATCTAAACACGGAGCAGAGATACTTAGTTACTGGCAGGACCTTCTGATGATTCGGTGGCTCTTCACTAGTCTCCAGCTACTGGGATCGCATGCTCGGTCCCAGGCCCCAGACGACGGCCATTTTCCAAACGGAGATTCTTATATGCTCAGTATGGCGGGCACGGCTAAGGTGTTGGAATTTTCTCGTGGCACTCCCGTTTTCTCCCCTGCCTTATTTATGTTGTTGCTCCACTCTCATTTCATATCATCACAGCCATTCTTCGAGCTCGCATGAACGACAGATATGCCCTCGATTAAGGCAGCTAATCCAATTAGCATCATCGACCTTTTATATACATAAAGACAATACTTTAAGGTGCAAACTGCTTGCAAAGTTAGCTTATTATCGTCTGCAAAAAGACTCCTATCGGTTTGCGTTCTTTGTTTCTGACAATTTTTATATTGCATTGCTCTAGAACTATATAATAATTTATATAATGGTTGGGTGAAATATTTTTATTATTATTTTTGATTCATCATAAAAAACAATAACCCTCATTTTATTGAGACAAGGTATTGTTAAAATAAGAAATATTAGTAAGAAAGTATGATTCTTAATCAAATTATTCTATGAATGTAGAATAGCTAGATACAGGTTTCCAGCAGCAAATTAAGTGTTCGTCAGAAACGCGACCCTTTAAAGTAATCAAGTTTCGTTACTACGCTGACAGAGAAAAGTTTTCGCAAAGCTTACACCTTACTTTCAGATGTTTATATTAAATGTTATACAGAATATATTTTTTAATGAGTGACCTGAGTCCTACGATCATCAAGCTCACCATCAAGATACTTGTCATAGAAAGTTAAATACTTTAGATGCATCGTTGTAATGAAAACATTTCTTCTTTTTTAGGTGAAACTAGTTAAATATTTTAAAACAAGTAACAACGCCATACGTTTAACATGTTTAAATTACAAATTGCAGAAGAAATTAAGTGACTATTTTTGGTGAGCGATTTGATGATTTTCAAACACTACATACTCCATTACATGAGATCTATCAATGCTCACATGCGTACACGATGCTTCTGTTTGGTTGATCATTCGGTTATTGAAAATCATGTTAGAACCGGACCCGTGAGAGACAGACTGTATATGATGCACGTGGCATTATGTTCAAGCGTATGATTTACAATAACATTTCGCTCATTCTCGGAATATAAAATTGCAGGCAGTTCGAAACGTGCATAACACTCGCTTCACACCCACGGTAGGAAAAATCTGCGCTCATTGTAATGAAAACATCTTTACTCCTCGACGCGCGTCGAAAGAGGGCCTTTGTTCAGTAACTGGGCGGACAGTTTCAGCTCGCACGCGCGTGTGTATTACGTTCTCGTGGCTTTGGGGAAATCTTCCGTTCGAATTCAGTCCACGAACATCAATCACGAGCTCTTTTTTTGTAGTACGGGCGATATATTTCTGGGTGAGTTAGAGGGTGGAAGAGGGTATATTTTATTTTCGCTGGCACAATAATACGGGCGAGGCGATAATATGTCTGGGAGCGCGAAGCGTAAAACAATTGAAGCGAGTTGGAGCAGACTATACATTCACCCTATTCCCCTCCCCCTTACTAGAACCCATTTCCCAACACCCTCCCCCTTTTACACGAGGAAAAAAATTCTTGGACACAGTCTGTCACCCGTACCTATGATAGCGGCGCTACCCCTGCACCACGCAATGTATCAGCGGTCGTATGAAGTGGTCATTGTGGAACTGCGCGTAGGAGATAACGCTGTAAGCTCAACAGCAACTCGAGGCGTACAGCATAGTACCTCTACGTTATCATGAAGGGACAGATAACAACACACGAGTAATTTTTGTATCTGGCTCGACGTTGAAATTAATTCGGCGTTTCCGTGTCTTAATTCCTTACCTTGATGGCCCAAAATGTCGTTACGAAAAATTAAATTATATTAAAATTTGCAGTCAGACTTCTAATACCTATTACTGGCATTAATCGTGCAACATTGATAAACATTAAAAGCAAATCAAGTAGGAATATATACATATATTTATATATATATAAATTTTTTCCCACCAAAAATGCTGGAGAGATTTAAGTGTTAAATGAGGATTTAATGTTATTTTGTGTGAATATTACCAGATACTTTATTTATATGTATGATAGTCATCCTTTGTATATATGTAATTTTGTGAACTATATAATCATCGTTTGACGGATTTGGATCAGATTTGGCAGACATACCCTTCAGTACTCATCTTAAAAGGCTGTGTTGGCCAAAATTGACCCCAGCTTCTATTGGACACGAAACCTCGAAAACGAAGTTGTGTATCTGTCATTCACAAATTTCATCCCTTCTCGACGCTAGATTTAATCATCTGTTAAGTGCTGCCCACTAGGTGGTTATACAATCTGAACGGTTCCTGTTTTTTTCTCAGCTAGTTATGATATTTGGAATATTTAAAACTTTTGAAGTTATAAATCATTTTTATTGCGCTGTCAAATTTCTTGGTACAATTAACGTAATTAATCATGAATACGAAATCCAACAATTGTAGGCTACTGTCATTACAAACTTAGTTATAATGCAGCACTTTAACAAAATTATAGTTTTGCGAATATGTTACCTCTTATCAGTATTCAGGTAAGTGTACTCTTGCAAAATACTCGTTACTTAACGTACTGCGATCATAATATTGAGGTAAGATATTGGGACGGTAACACTAATTCAGTAACGCTTACGTTATCTGTATTAAAACTATATATACAACTTGATACTATGGCTTGAACGTTATGATATATTCAATAAGAGTAAGGTATTAATATTTCCTCAAAAACTACATTTGTAGATTGCTGAAAGACAAAAATGAATATCCGGGCTTCGCCAGGCAGATGAGCTAGTTTGAAAAGAACCTAAATATTTTCTTATATGTATTATTTTATTGAATGCATGGATATTATTGGTAAAATAATTAAAATTGGCAATATATTAAAAA
Source organism: Clitarchus hookeri (assembly GCA_002778355.1). Taxonomy (NCBI): domain Eukaryota; kingdom Metazoa; phylum Arthropoda; class Insecta; order Phasmatodea; family Phasmatidae; genus Clitarchus; species Clitarchus hookeri. The sequence continues at coordinate 150,128 of NQII01003675.1, read as the reverse complement.
CATCCATGTTGCAGTCACCTGGCCATAAATGGTTAAGTAACGAGTATTTCACAAGAATATACCTACCTGAATATATAGAAGTGGAAGCAAATCATACATACTTATGCTAAAATTAATGTACTAGATTATTACTAAGTTTTTAGTGGCAGTAACCTACATTTGTTGGACTTCGTATGCATATTTAGGTTATGGCTTCTCCGCTCCAGACAACGCTCCGTAGGGTTTTGCTCGAGATAAAGTCGGTTAACAGTGCTAGCGAGCAACAAGCACATTCGCTGCCTCCAAATGCGGATTACAGCTTACAGGTAGTGCAACTCGTTAACATTTCCAGTCCCTTTATCTAGAACATATATCTCTAGTTGCTTTACAATATCGCTCCACAGAAATACAAGGTTCCGCCGGACAGCTCGGAATGAGCTGGGCAACGTAATAAAGGGAATCCCGTTTCGTCTGGGTGATGCGTGGACGGAACGCCCCAACCAAATGACAAATAACGCCTCGACGCATACAGCGCAGACGGGAATTAATATCTCCTCTCCCCCCNGGGTTGTGTGACTGGGGCGAGTCGGGCCATTTCGCTACCTTACATAACTGCCTCCATCTGTCACCGGGAGCCCTTAATGAAATGGAGGGCGCCCTCTCGTGAACTGTGGGGGAAGTTAGGGGTTTTAGTGGAGCGTGGAAGGGGGAAGAAGAGGGGAGTGCGTGTGCAATCCGCATGTGGCCTATGTCTGCGTGCAGTGTTACTACCCTGGTAGTGTTGCGAAACTGAAGAGCGTGTCCTTAATGCTTTATATACTCGTTGACAAAAACATCTGGCTGGTAATTGTAGAAGTACCCTAGCCTCATATCCACCAATAAATGTGAATTTTCCTTTTATGTGGGTGTTCATAAATTTGCTTCACAAATTTTCTCGAAAAATAAGTATATTTCCTTCGAAAATATACACAGGTATGTGTTACCAATTAAGGTTTTGAATAAATTTCCTATCTTGAAAACGAGACTGTAAAGAAGGGAATTATGTTTATTTTTGTAACTTTAAAGACGCCATTTTGAAGCCCGTAAGTGAACTTAGCTGTTAACAAATTTGTTTGAGATATTCGCATGATAAATGTTTTGTCAGGGTTGGGAAGTTTATGTTTTAGTTAGGTAATATTTTTAAACAGGCCACACCTGGATGACAAGTTAGTTGCCAGTTTACCCACTAAGCTAGTATACTACAATTTTTAAAGCGAGAAACACATATGTGGCTTAGCCAGGAATAAAACGCGGACTATATTGGCCATACGTTTACCGCTCCGACCTCGGCCATGCCTGTTTGCAAGCTACCAGAATAATTTCTGGATGATAGAGTGAAAATAAAAGGCCTTGCATAAAAGTTTCGAGAAAAGCGCATATTCAAGATTGTCAGTGCGTGATGGAACGAGATACGTAATCGCTTCACCCTAATTCCACCTCGAGAAACTTCGTAATTGCTCCGCTCCTGAAGGAAAACTTGCCAATACCGAACATTCACGCGGAAAACTCATATGAGTTGGTGAACATTTTTACTTGTACAAAATATTTACTCCTCGGAAATACGTTCTACACATGTTCAGCAATAAATGCAGTTTGCGGTTGGCAGTTTTACTACTGCCAAAAATTCAGCCCACTCTCTTTACTGTATTCAAAAACTCGCTCACTGCAATATTATAATTAAGACTGAGTAGCTAACTGCAAATTTATTGAATGTCAAAGAAGTATAATATTTTTAAAAGACTCTGAGTGTAGCCAGATTCGTGGAAAGATCAAAGTTTTAACATATATAACCAAATTAAAATTAATTTCGAGTTGATTTTCAATAATACACACGAGAAGAATTATTTCTGTAGTCAACTGAAATAAAATCACATTTAACGTAACGTTGATAATTTACAGTACAGCAAAAACAAACTTTAGTATTCAGTTTTTTTTGCATGCACAGGTGATAAAGGTTAACTAAAGAAAATTGGCGATGAATTGACAACGTTTATGTTACAGCCACCTGGCCATAAAGGAGTAAGTAACGAGTACTTTGCAAGAGTGTACTTTCCTGAAAACATAGGAGGGGTAACATATCCATAAGACTATCATTTGGTTATAGCAGGATAAAGCAAACCAAATAATGACCAAAAATATAACTCATATAGCTGAGTCAATTTTATTTGCAAATATTGTAGAACAAACATTCGATAATTCACAATAAACAAATATAGAAATCTGCCAATATTTTACCTAACGCGTCCCAGCTCTGCTCCTTTCTCTGTGTTAACCATTCTCTACTGTATACGTGGAAGCACCCCGAGAGCACCTTCCGAGGTCGTATCGCACTCGAAGCTGCTGATACCACGCCGCGAAGATTCGTGTCATTCTCCACCAACGCACACCAGTGCTCTGCCATTGAGATGTCTTTGAAGTCCTTTTATTTCACCGATGGTCCGCACACCCGGCATAGCGACCACGCAGAAATCGCCCTCATTCCCCATAGGCAAGAAGGCGGAATTTATACAAACTTTTTGCTGTTAATTAAACACTTTAAAAGTGAACATTTAAAAATTAAATGTAATATATTTTGCTTATGGATGCATACAGTTTTATGGACGGGCTTACTGACACGCTCCCAGTTACGTTGGCAACAGTGTAAGTAAGTCCTATAATAGAGAAGTGGCAAGAGGGCAGCAGGGCCATTTTGCCCGGGCCTCACTTCATGTAGGGCCTCAAATTGAGGACATGGACTTTGCATTTAAAAACAAACAACAGAAGCGTTTTTTAAAATAAATAAGTTAATAGACGCATGACAAACGCTTGTATTCTGTCAATAATTTAATATTCAAAATAAGTGCGACTTGTAAACATGAAGTTTTGCATTTTTTTCATGTGTGAGAGAACGCCTTAAAAATTAAAATGGCCTAGACCTCCGTCGACCTTTTAAAGCACCTGCATGCAGGAAAAACAATTAGACGTTCAACGTCGTATTTTAATTGCCGTGTTTGAATTAACGGCCAATAAATATATTTTATTTAGAGCGCGGTTACAATAAAGGCTGAACTTGCAATATAAATAGTTTATAGAAATGTTATTTAAACACGTGCGATTAAATATTTACCCAAATGATCATGTCCGCATGACACCTCTGTAACTGAATGCAAACCATATGTATCCTAACCACAAAAAGACGCACCCGTTATTATTTATAATCACTTCTACGCCTACTTAATAATGTTCAGTTTTTTTTTATTTTAATAAATATATATTAATAATTTAGATTGTGTAAGTAGAAAAAACCACTAAATGACAGGGCTGAAACAAATGCAGAAAACGCCGTCATTTTCAGCCATCTTAATAAAACTGTTTGTTTACACACAACCCGAAAGAAATGTCGTTATCATATATTTGCACAACTAATTTACTTTGAAGAAGAAGTGAATGTGATCGGAACAATTTCAGAACCAATGAAGTAACCATTTGCAGCGCGGAAAATGTTAGAAGTAATGTAGTTCTGCTTTCCGTGTGCCCGCGGCTTTAGTTACACTTTGTTTCATGCACGTAAGACGAATAACTGGCTATAAACATACTTACGTTCCAAAAATTTATACTTTCACTTGATGGAAGCATTAATGATGTAGTTGCGACTGCAGATATGTTAATTTTGTATCCGGCAGAGTGATACAAAACACACAGTTGGGTAGAAGAAACCGCACTCAGGGTTTTCAAAATTACTCATATAACAGGGAACAACTCACAGCCAAGTTGTATTTCTCCAGATTGTTATCAACTTTTCAAGTGATTGCGATCAGTGCCACTCCCTGGATTATTCCTGAGATACAAATCACTCACCGGTATTACGGAGTGGCGAGTGGAGTGATCTGGGCGACTATTAACTTCGAGGCCTTGAGAGCTGATGAGTATGAGGTGAGGCGAGTATGGAGCAGCGCCGAAATGCAAGGACGGGGAATGGGAGACCCCGATAAAACCCGCCGACCAGCGGCATTGTCTGCCACGATATCCACATGCGAAAATCCGGGACAGACCCCGCCGGTAATCCAACCCGGCTCGCCTAGGTGGGATGCGTGTAATCTAACCGCTACACCCACCGTGGCCTCCCGGAATTACGGAAAAGCACTGCACAAGACATCAAGATTCAGTTTGGAGATGCACATTGTGTCAATACGGGTCCCTTCACCAATATCAGCAAACGAGACGACTTCAACGGCGAAGGTGTAAGCCACTTAAGCCAGTGGTAAAGTACAGACGATACGATGTGGGCATTAAACAGGAAGTGTTTTTGAGAAGATAATTTTCCATCCCTCATCAAAAGAGGATTTATAGCAATATATAAAGTTTATGTAATTTTTACGGTCTTGTATGCATTTATTGTGTTAGCTTAGATATACACCCATTAGCAGTTGAATTAGAGATACCTGCCCAGTAGCATGTTGCGCCTCCTTTCGCCCCGATGGCGGCGTTGTATTGTGGCAACGATTCCAAAAGGTACTGGAAGTGGTCGGGAGCCATACTGAACTATGACCGCTGCACAGCCTTCCACAGTACACGCAGATTGGTCAGAGCAGGATCCACGGCCCGCACATCCCATTAGACGGTATTCCAGATGTATTCGATAGGATTAAGTTCAGTTGACCTCGGTGGCTAGGCTAGCAACCTCAAGTCCGTGGAGTGTTCATCTTACCACTTGGCCACAATTCGGGGTCAATGGGTTGGTGTATTGTTTGGCTGTAAGTGCAGGTCGTCTGCAGGGTGCAGTAGGCGCAGAAATGGTGCTCATGATCTACCAGTAGGTCCGTGTATCTTTTTTTGGTGAGGGTTAATGCTACGTGTACCAGAGGGACTCATTTCATCCCACGTAAACAGTATCCATTCGAGGACACAATCACCACCGGCCTGAACTCTACCCTGCTGACACGACGGATATGTCCAGGCAACTTTTTTCCACATGTCGAGGATCCAATGGTGCTTTTCCCGCGCCTTCGTAAATCGCTGGGTCGTGTTACGTTCGGTTAGCAGAGGTGCCGTAGTGGGGTGGCGGCTTCTGATGAGATGGTTCTGGATGGTATGGCTGCTTACAGGTCGTGATCCAGCGGTGGATTGGCGAGTGACCTGCTGCGCTGTGACTTTTCTGTCCACTGCTACCAACCGAGCTAGCAGACGCTAACCCCTGTCATCAATACATTGTGCGCCATGGCATTTGTCCCTGGCGACGGTGGCTTTCTCCTAATCACGGTACACTCTTAACACGGTGGTCCGTGGAAATCCCGGTGCTTACACGACTTCGGAGATGGAGTGACCCACATGTCTGGTCGCAACAATCTGCCCACGATAAAATGAGCTGATATCTTTTTTCTTCCCCATTCTGTGCTCACTGATTTCACACGGTTATTATACGGTCTGATGGTATCTCAGTCATGCATGACTGGTAACTATTGAATTCGACGGGCAACCGGAGTACAATTTCGTGAACATGGCAAGTGTATCTAACTCAGCTGTTCATGAATGTAGAGTGCCCACTTTTTAAAATCGTTTAATTTGGGTGCTGGTAGGTAAAGGGAACTAAAATAATATATATTTACCATTTAAAATTAAAATCAGTTCTGTCTTGTACAAGTGATAAATCATTACTGGTTTTAAGGAAATGTAGGAGATGAGTAGTAGGATTATGGCGAGTGGGGGGCACAGTGTTCAGGGATAGGAGGTAGGAGTAGTCCGCCATCATGGTAGACGCGGCCGGCGGCCATGTTGGTCGGAGCCATCTGCCATATTGGTAGGAGCCATTGCCACGGCTCGATGCCATGTAGGTTATTTTTGCCCCCGCCATCCCTGGAAATAAGTTTAATAAAAAATTATAAAAAATAAAAAGTATAGATTCGCTAACTTGGATAGATAATAATAATATCGGTTTAGAGTGTCGCTGTAGATCATAATCCATAAAATAAATATTTTATACAAATGTTTTACATATAACGGCCTGCCACTTCGGTAACAGTGCATCAGGGGACGTATTGACCCCCCCTTCCTTCCCCAATCACAAAATCCCATGACCCAAAAAAAAAAATTTTATTTCAAAAATGTGTAAAATCTTAATAAGTTTGGCCCACCACTTTGAATTTATATTTGTTTTCTTAGAAAAAAAAAACAAATAAACAGTGTACCAGCGGTGCGATTGTATAAAAGTGAATGTTTTAACAGACTGAAAATTGCGGGTACGAAGACTCTGAGTACACACAAGCTTGCATGTGCTGACGAGAGCAGCTGCCACGATGCAGAAAGGCTGGGCGTCAGTTGTGAGTTATCAGTTACGAGCAGTGCTCGCCTTCAGTCACGAACAATCTATACAATTTCTATAACGAAGCACTGCTCGTGCATACTTGGTCAGGTGAATATCGCTTCGACATGCATAGTGTTGTGCTGGGTACACAACATGCGTGCCTATCAGAGTCGCAGTCAGCTATTTAAGTTACCCTGTCGTTGCGACACCGTGCATGCTTAGCAACGACGCAGTGTCTTACTGTTATGCTGATGTAGTGGCTCTCTCTTACCGAGTAGCACATGGTTGCAAGGTGCGGCAGGCAGCAGGGGGACTCCCCTATTTCCCCCTCATCCCCTCATCGCCCTCACACCCTGACTGGCCTCATCCCCTTAACAGCATTTACCCCCCTTCCCATTCATTAGCCAACAAAGTGAAAAAAAAAAATATATATCTGCTGGTCTTGTGCAGAAACCGAATTTTTCCTTCCCCCAAACTGGTTATTGGTCCCCCTTCCCTTCTCCACCAGATCCAACGACCAATAAAATCGTTCATGTGTATCAGTCCACGCAGGAAATACACTGAATCTCCCACCTCCTCCCAGACCCACTGACCAATAAAATATCCACATCCATGCGCCGAACTATTAACCTATCTATCAATTCACTACCAGTTCGTATTATTCATCTATGTATCAGTTCGCTGCCAAAGAGTATAAAAGTATAATACCGTTGATTGGCTCCCCTCCTCCATCCTAGATTTCAACAACCAATAAAACCACCTCATGCTTGAGATGAAATAGTTCGGAGTGGGGAGGATGACGGAGGGAAATGGTCCAGTGCGAAATACGATGTTAACTCATGAAAGCTCTGCTGAAGACTGATTTCGATAGAGCCAAATAATTGACGCGGGGGTGAAGGGAGAACTGAACAGTATATAAGATCAAGCATCCGCGATTTGCCACCTTTCTGCATCCGGTTATCACTGTCGTTAGAAGCTTCATGCGATATGTTGTTATACCGACAGCATCCTTCTATAGTACACAGAGTAAGTACTCACTTTTCAAGAAGCATTTTCTGGTTGGTGTTAACTGTTTGCTCACTTATCACGAAGGTAGAGTGTCGGAATTGCGGAAATATGAGTGGCTCGGTCAAATGAGGAAACAACACCAGCAGCCAATGGAAGTATGAAAACAGCCGAGGTGCATATAGAGTATTGAAGTCTACTGTGTGCTCTGATTTATTTGCGAAAAATCAGTGACCCTAGTGATAGGAACTTAATTATCTAGGTAAATTAAAATTCGGCAATGACAATATGTAAAAAACTGTCAAAAATAAATAAATCTACAATTTTAAGTAAATAATCTCGTATTTAGCTAAAATGTCATAATGAAACTGTATTTGTTATATACTGTTATCCGTCCTTAAGGGTCGTCTACTAGAAAAAATGTCATAAATATCACTGTGTAACTGACATAAAACACAGCTTAAGAAAAATCAGATGTTTACAATCTTAATGGTTTTCCGAGCTGCACCGTGAAAGTGAAGTCGATATGTTCACGTATTTCAACATGCTGAACGTGTTTCTTTTGTATTTGCGGCTGCTATTATATAATAATGCTGCTGTTTTGAAAACGTCTGACAGGAAACAGGAAAAAAAATATGTTATAGGCAGGGGACAATAATTTCCATGGCATTCCGATTGGCTGACGCAAAAAAGTGTATATAAGAAGGTTTAACGCCACATTACTTACAGACGCGAGCTACAGGTAATGAATTCCATGCTAAAATGTCATGCTGGTTGTAGACAAGCCTTAGAATAGTTCGTATGAACAGTCTTTGAATGAACAGTCGCGTAGAACACGCCAGGAATCCGCGTGCTGCAGCTACACTGATACGACACCGGTATCTGACCGGTCCGAGAAGTGGGGGGAAGGGGCAGTGTGAATTTTTTGTCTGCAACATCCGCTGCACCGCGCTCAAGGTCGGCATTGTCAGCGGCAGACATGGCCAGCCCGAGGCTATCTGACCATCTGTGCCAGCTGGTGCAAAAGTCGTTTATTACAGGCAAAATAACAGTTCCCACAAGGTGCGTGTCTCAACAAAACAAATTCAATTTATCTTATGCAGGAAACGAAAGCTTATATTATCCGCTCACACGCGCTCAACACACACGTACACATAGGTGTCAAAGCTCACAGCTCTGTACGCACAACTATGTGGGTTCGACGTTGTAGACATGCGTGCGCGCACTACACCTCGTTTTAAGATAGACATACAATATTCGCCCAACGTTTGATGGCAGTTGGGTAGTTAGTAGCAAAAAAAAAAAAAATTCCCTGACCGCATCAGTTTGTAATATTATTACCGTTTTTCCTCTCTGTTAACCAGATCCTGAATTGTGAGCAGCCACTTATGTATCACAATGTATGTTTGATGTATTTGCTTTTCTCAGGCACAAATAAAAAATATATATAATAATATGTGTTTTTATACTTATTTCATTTCCGCAGGCGTACCCCATAACACAAGTCCCATATTAATTAAGATAATCTCAAAATAGTATAAAACAAAGTTTCTTATCCCCGCGTCTGTCTTTGTATTCGCTTAGTACTTCTAAACTACTTTATAGATTTTGATGCGTTTTTTATCATCATTTAGAGAATTTCTTGAGGAAGGTTTTGATGTATAACACATTTATATTTAATGTAAGTATAGTAGAGAAATGTCAAACCGTTTGTAACCAAGTCGTTAAAAACCGCTTTTGGGGCGATTACATGGCTTGCGCTGACTAAACCATAAGGGACACATCAAATTTATGTCCTATAGAATTGTAGCTCTCAAAATGATATACAGAAAAGTCCGCGATAGTATATGTTTATCTTTTAAGGATGAGACTACAGTAACCATTTTTGTCTTTTAGAGTCTCGCTTTAAAAACTAAATTGTTACCGGGCGAAGCCGGGCCGGTTCACTAGTGGTTAATAAAAATAAATGTAGTCATTTTAAAACAGTTGAAGTCTGGTAAGCTACAGAAGTGGTTGTAAAAATACGTCTATCACATGACAGTGCACATATTTTTTGTATTACTGCAGAAGAAAGTCTTTTATAATTTGTGTGTAGAATACCGTAAAAATAATGGCAGGGAACGCACTACTCACAAAAATATGTTTCAGGAAACGTTTCTTCGGTTGATAATAATTTAAAATGATAGGAAGAACAGTACTGGATCTTGCATGCTAACAAGAAACTGTGTGTGGTTAACAGGAACTGCATATTACACGAGCAGGATACCGTAAAAAAATACTTTTGACGAAAGATGAGTAAATCATTTGAATAATATTGCATTAATCGCTATTTTTCAGTGGTGGTAGTTGCTCTACAATGCGAGTCATTTTATCTTAAACGATACATTTAACTAATATCGGAGTAGTCCTTGGCAGCTTCGACTTGACTCCCCTCCTTAGCACACAGGGACATGATTCCCGGTAGTGATCCAGCAGAAGTGCCGCAAGACGATGTGGCATGGACTCGACTAATGTGTGAAGGTATGCAGGAGGCAATTCACAACATGAATCCTGCAGGGCAGTCCACAAATCCAATCTGCGCCAATTTGAGAAGGGGTTGCACGTCTGTCACGTTTAACGATTCTCATCAGTCGTCGTTTGTCCCGTTCTTTCACGATCTTTTTCTGGCCACAGCGATGTCGAAGATCTGATGTTTTACCATATTCCCGATATTCACGGTAAACTCTTGAAATGGTCGTACGCGACCACCCTAATGTTATCGCTACCTCGGAGATACGATGTCCCATCTCTCGTGCGCCGACTATAACACCACGTTCAAACTCACTGAAATCTTGATAACCTGCCATTGTAGCAGCAGTAACCGATCTAGCTGCCAACCGCATAACGTTACTCTGATTGGTTCCATACCTCTTTTATTTGCATACGCACGCCGCCTATACCAGTTGTTTTTGGCTCTTCAGTGTATATGCTTGTCTCACCATGTTTACTAGCCCTGAATAGCAGTCGTAGCTCACTACCCTGTCGTGAAAAATCAAACAGTAGGCAGTAGTTTTCGCAGGCATGTTTTCCTTGGGAATGATTTCTACACAACAATCCACCATGCTATTTGGAACTCGCTCGTTTTGTTTGGATGTGTTGATGACCAGCAAAGGTGCCGTTTCACGGAATATTTCTGGGCTCAGGACAGGGTAAGACTTGCGCACATAATAGGAAGCTAGAAATTGAGTACACAGATAATATGGCTAAATAAATCGTCCTCGGTCGAAGGAGGTGTTTAAATCCATGCACTGATAGCTTGGATATTCAAAAAAAAATTTACATATTGGACATTGCAGTGGTCGAAGGCCGATTTGTCTGCTGAAATGTTGTGTTGCTTGTTAGTTTGAAATGCCAGTAAGACATAACAGGGTTTTTCCATACTTGAAGACGTCTTCATGGCCCAATGGTTTCGCATGGCAGACAAGAAGACCGGGCAAGTAACCAAACTCTAGCTCCTGAAGGTCATGTAGATGATTTTTTCTTTCTTGGCGTAGTTCGGTAACTTCGCACGTTCGTGGCTGCTTGGAGTCACATGGGGAATTAACCACTCCATATATGTCAGTGTTACAGCAATGGGCTGTGGGTTTTCTCCATCTCCCAACACTGCATCAAGATGCGAGTTGGCTAGCATTGTCACCTGTTCTTGCTTGGCTCCTATTATTATCTTCCTATAATCTTTGGCAAAACCCATTAACATCGATAGTGGCATGCTCACCTCGAACTTAGCTTCCACAAAGGTGGGAAATTTGTAGCCATCTTTCATTTCCCAGCCTGTCATTTTTACCATGTCGAAATTGTTAGGCATGAGCGAAAGGTAGTATTTTTATGGCGGTGGTTATGCCTACATCCCATGTTATATCAATAGTAGCACCATTCAGTTCGTACATTACTAGCTCGAAATGTGGAGTATACCATTGCAGATGAACGTGGTGGTCGTGGAGTGGGTCCCGCCCTTTTTCATGAGCTTACCTCGGATGCACTGGAACGATTGCGAATGCAGGGTGTAAATATCTTTATGCTGCATCGTGATTCGAACCTCACACCCGAGGTCATAGGGGCCAGTCAAATACAGCTGGTAGCAATGCAGCTCAAACTTGTCGATTCTGTCGTCGAATTCTGCCTGCTGGGTAACATTCAATATGTTGTCGTCTTCCATGCCTGTTCACTTAAAACCCTTGGCTACATAAAAACTGCCTGTTGGCATGTGTTAGCATGCTGGTGTCTCGAGCTCTAGAGGTCCTGGGTTTGGTGCAGCACTCAACTTTAGGTATGGTATGCCAATATAAACTCAACCCCATCGTTTAAGGTGCAAACACAAAGTAATTTCTTCGTTTCTGAAGTTTATCTGCTTATTGTCCTGATCGATGGTCGCCACGACCACTTCGTGCATGCTCTTCGCGATCACTGGAATGTAAATTATGCTTTTTGGAACTTCGACCAGTTTATAACCTGGTGAGGCCATTGTTGCGAACTCGGGCAGTGTATTGCTTGTTATACAGTTGACGTAGCAGTTGCATCCCAAATTACAGTTTATGCGTGTCATATTCACCAGAAAAATATTCACCGGTTGCGAGGATTCGTGCATTATACCGGCTTTTTAGATTCGCGTTTCAAGCCCCAGCATTGGTCTTATGGTATCCAGTTTGGTGAAAATATAAATTGCCACTGCAAAATATTTCTGAATTCCGCGTGTTTGGGTTACCACATAGTTCGAAAGTCAAGTCCTATGACATAGATTTCCTGTTGGAATTGAAGATGTTATTCTGTTTGTATGCACATGTGGGAATGGGGATTTCCTTCATGTCTCCTGTCATTATGTACCAGAATGCAGAATTCACATTTTCTTCTAAGTTGGATATCGAGTTGCAAGTTGGAAAATCCGTAAGTCTGACAACCTACTCACCATTCAGTTCCAAGGTAAGGTAAAACGTTACCCTAAGTCTGGATGTCTTACCACTTAGAATGATGGATACCGACATACTGACTGGGGAATACAGGTGCCAACATCTTTTATGTAAAAAATATCCAACAATGATTTGCCTACGACTATTTTTATTCCACTCCGCCAGAAAGCGCAGACAAAAGTGTCCACATTACAGTTCCATGCGTTCGGCATCTGCTACATCTCATATTTGTAAGTAAGTTTGCAATTTTTCCGGTACTGTCGCAGTTAGTGTGGTCGATGCAAATTACCGAAACTGTCACAGTATACCGCATGTTTTCCATGTTTGACATAAGTTACCTAGTGTGTCCCGGGCCCGGCTGTCATGTCCAGGTTGATCATGGCACATTCATCCTGTTTGGTTTTACGGGGAAAATATCTCGCATGAACACATCGTCATAATGCGGTATTTTTAATTTGCGTGCAAACAGTTCCGAATCCATGTTCATGAATAACCATTTTGGTATAGATTTCATTAGCTTTTCTTCCTGCTGCATCGTTTTTCCTTTTTCGCATCTCATCCTCGGTAGGGGTCTCATATGTAAAGTCAATTGAATTTTTTTACCTATGGCGATAACTCACAGTTTACGGTTGTGGCAGCGGTTTTCCTCCAATTGCTTATGTTCGCTCGAGACTCATTTCAACATGCTAACTATATTCCATACGGCCCTGGTGATACTGCCTAGAGCACCTATTGCAGGTATCAAGGCAGGAAGGAATTCTCCCATATTTTGTTCCCTCTCCTCTTGGATTTTCGTCTCGCTTTCTCCACCCCCATGCCCATCTTCACCTTGGCTTTCATTGCATTGGAATAGTCCAATGCAACTTTTTTCCCACCAAGTTCAGTGTCTGGTGCGGGACGTACTTCGTCCGCCCTATGCGCGAGTATTGTGTCTGCCTGGTGGCTGACTTGCAATCCTTGCGCTGGGAATAGGCGATATCGTGCCACATGCAAACCTCGTCCAGCGCGCTGGTTCCCATATCGCTGCATGCCAACCTTTTAGGTAGCTTGATTCCCGGCCCGCAGAACCTGCATCCGGGAATGTGCAGCTCGAAAGGTAGATTGTTGATAAGCGAATCGATGATCCTTCTTCCAGATTCTTATACGAGTCATCACACACTCTTGTGCTACGAACCGATATATACCCGACCTTTACATGCTTTCGTTTCAGTATCATGGAGATAATCAAGCAAGATTTTAGTCTTCCTGTCAATATCATCAAGGAAGATGTTGAAACCTCACACAATGCACGTCTCGGCATACTGTTTCCCAATACCCTGAGAGGATTGATTGGCAGACAGTTGGGTTGTGGAAAGACTTGCATACTTCTCAGCCATTTGGACTAACTGAATGGTATTAGTCTCGAGTATGTTTACGTGTACTAAAATCGCTCCAGTAACCGAAATAACACCATATAGCACGAGTTATGCAGGCAGTGGATGGTGTGAAATATTTCCCTTGCATCGATAACAAGGTCGTTGTACAACAGAGCGAAGTATTCCAAAACTCCATTTTTATTTTCGACTATGTGATATGTGAGAAACAGACTTGCATTCAATAATACTTTAGCATGGGACTGCATGCAAACGTGGTCTGTGTGTACTTGAGTTAAATTAATTCGCATTTGGAAAAACAGTTACTACACGATCATGTGAATTCCTCGTGTTGTTTCGCATGGACGATGCGAACTTGCGGCATGCATATGACGAACACATCAATATGGACATGCCATACACCGAGTTTAAGGATATGTGTTCATTGTGCTGGAACAAGGAGTATAACATATCGGTGACCGATAAGGATTCACCTGTACATAAGGGAAGGTACAGGCGTGGCTTCGATCAGTTCATAGTAAGATGCCGACCATGAGTCACGATGCCATTTCAAGTTCGGACATGAACTATGCTCCGATGATGATGGTGCTGATAGGAATGGGTTCACAGAACCTCGCCTCACTGCTGTTCACAGGAGCCTGTCGGTTCTTGGGCAAAAGATCGAGAGAGTAAAAATTGAAGTGGTGGAAGATTTAATAGCCATCGCCCGGCACATAGGGAGTATGGAGGATGGATAATAGTTCTGAACAACACATCTTATGCACAAAGATGAGAAGAATTGAAGGCTCTTCAAAATATGTTAATGTCCAAACTGGCTGCGAAAACCAATGTTGCGATGCAAAGTGAGAAGATGCTGGATGCGTGCATCGACCATCTGGAAAGGATCGAAAATTCACTTTCCTTAACTTGAGAGTGAATATATATATATATATATATATATATATATATATATATACACCTGTGTTGTTTTTTCGAAGCTGTTCACACGAAATATCTTCTCTCAAAAAGTTACAAACTTGCTCTCGATTATCGAAGGGAAGTGGCTTATAAGACGATAACCAGCCGTCTCGACAAACTTGGACAACAATGCCAGGAAGAATATTTGCCTTGGCTTGACATAAAACACTAAATCAAAGCGGAAGGACCAACCCCAACACTTGAGCAGAAAAGAAGTCCAGAACTGCCCAAATCGGAAGGGGTCATCACGAGCGACGAAGATGATATTCCCATGATCGATTTGCTGCATGCATGGGAATGGAAATGAGCACAAGAGCACGAAACCAAGGTGGGCACCCTGGCAAGGCATTACATCGCTTCCTACTCCGATCCGAACATCCCTGACACTACACCAAATCGGATTTGCACAAGTACGGTCGCCTGCTACAGTCCATCCATGGTCATTACGCGAACGATAATACCTCAATGTGGCGATTTAAGGACACAACCAATGCGAAATTGGGCATTATCACAGGACTGTTTCAACGATTGGTCGAAGCTATTGGATCGGGTCTACTGCTACAGAAGATTGATGCCAAATGCATGATAGACAATGTGTTTTAGGACGATCTGAATGAACTTGTCAATAGACTAAGGCTACTGGTCGCTTCGCAGTCTCTGGACAACCAGTCACACACCAACGAGATTATATACATAATCGAAGAACACATCGAAGCTGGATACGTTGTGCGATAACAATATATGCTGCTTCTGGGGAATTGCTCATGTCAGCCAGGAGGAATTATCCTCGGAGAAAGTTCATCATGAAAGGGCTGGACGATACTTTCCAATCAAACCTGATCGAAATGCAAGACCTTGCTCTTGCAAATAAAGGCCATTGCTACATTTGGACCATAATAGACATTCTTTCCAAGTATGCCTGGGCCAGACTGATTAAGTAGAAGTATGCATGTGATGTCATTGAGGCCATAACGGATGTATTGAGCAAAGGACGCATACCGAAAAATATCCACGCTGACGATGGTAAAGAATATTTTAAGGCTACTTTCTGTGCACTGATGAAAATGTACAGCTTAAATCACTATTCCGTGTACTCTAGACTCAATGCTACCATCGTCGAGAGTTTTCACCGGACTCTAAAAGCCAAATTGTGGAGACATTTCATGGCAAACGCAATCTACAAGTGGCTTGAGCTACTGCCGAAACTCGTTCAGGAGTATGATTCTACCATTCATTCTACCACTCACATGAAGCCCGAAGATGTCAAGGACGACTCCCTGCTTCTATTTATGCCATTCTGACGAGGAGGGACCCGCGCAAGCCTAAAGCCAAGATTGGTGACGTGGTGCACATCTCCAAATAGTGTGACATTTTCCACAAGGCCTATGATCCAAACTGGTCGGCAGAATTATATAAGGTGGTTCGCATACGACATTGTTATCAGAGCATGTGTTACCTCGAGGACATATGAGGAAAGCCCATCGTCGGAGTTTTTTACGCAGAGGATATCCAGCCTACTAAGTTTACCGATGTTTATTTGGTGGAAAATGTGCTGAAATGGCATAATGGACGTATTTGCATGAGGTGACTTGGAGACTCGAAACGGGATGATTCTTGGGTCGACAAGAAGGGCATTCTGAAATAGTACTTACCAATGTTTTAAAAATTTTAAGATATGTATTCTTGTGTAAATTTATTTATTTTTTAAAAATAAATGTATGTTTACCTTACTTTGAATTCATTTTTTTCTTGCCTGTCCTTATACACGATATTGGGTTGGAGATAGCTAGCTCTGTACAGGCGCAGTCCTGCGAAACTGCTAACACAGATCTTGCCATGTTTCGGCTATCNGTGCAGACCTGCGAAACTGCTAACACAGATCTTGCCATGTGCATGCTGACTTCGGCTATCTGACACCATGTTGATTGTGACAACGTCTTGGAAACATGTACAGATGCACGCGTGCAGTTACCTCACNGCGCAGTCCTGCGAAACTGCTAACACAGATCTTGCCATGTTTCGGCTATCTGACACCATGTTGATTGTGACAACGTCTTGGAAACATGTACAGATGCACGCGTGCAGTTACCTCACACCATGCAAGTGCAACCTGTGAAAATGCTAAAATAGCCTTTCCCGTGCAAGCACATATATATTTTTTTTAACATTTAAAAGTTTAACTGCCCTGCCTGTCCACGCATGCTCTCGAATTTAACTCAAGTGATCTAAATGAGTAAGATATGTAATAAAAAATGTGTTTTATTTCTAAGGTTCTCCTTTCCACAATATTTTTAAATAGAATAAATATACTCAAATGAGTTATGACTATATGAAAAAATTCGCATTGTATATATATTACTATATTTAAAAAATTCTTATTTGCTGGTCTATACAAATCTCGAAAAGTCAAAGAAATTTATATAAAAAATGATTAGTTTGCATTAGAATAATCACGACAAAATATGTATTCACCCCCTGCACACGCTCCGTATTACTTCTTTTAAACCTTTGTCCCACCCAGCCCATGTCCCGATAGCCGAGTGGTCTAAGGCGTCAGCATGCCGACCCAAGATTCGGCAGTTCGATCCTTCTCTCCTCCAGACCAGTATTTCTCAGCTGTGGCTCGCGACCCACTGGTGGGGCGCAGACTAAATTTGGTGGGCTCAAAAAATACAATTTCATTCATAAACATATGCATGAGTTATAAATGTTATAATTTAGAACATACGCGCATCCAATGCAACTGTCAATCAGACGTAAAATACTATGCAGAGTATACAGTGACAAGAATTTAAGTGGACACTAAAGCAGTAATGGGAATAAACAGACAAACATTGCATCCTTCTCATTGAAAAATCTGATTTCTTACAACTAAAACGATTTTGAAACTAAATTAGTAATATAGCCCATTGTGTAAAGCTGTTTGATTAAGGTACCTCTTCCATTAGTATTGTTCTTTAATACTTCAACTTTTTTTAACTATTTCATTAATCCTACTACCCCTCACTTTCTTATGCTGCATAAGAATTACAATGTGGACATGATCGAAAAGCGAAACGGTGCTCGCATAAAGCATTAAATGGGTCCTGAACTTTGGCATTTTTTTTAATGGGTTGCTGTTCATAAAACTTTGGGAATCACTGCTCCAGAAAATATTTTGAGCTCTGCGAAAAATAAATAAAAAGCAGCACCCCTAGTGGCCAACTCTAGCTAGAACCAACATGGCGTCAGAACGAGAGTGACGCCAGTGAATTCTAGCTACCAGCTGGTGGTCTGACGACTGGCGTACCCCCTAGCAACAGCTGATGTAAACAAAAGACAAGTGGAAACAAGATGATGAATGGTAGAAATAAGATGACTGGCGAAAGCAAGATAACTGTCGGAAACAAGATGGCGGCTGAAAAACAGATGGCGTATCCAAGTTGGCGGCAGCGCCTCAGCTCCTAGTCCTTGTCCTAGAATTAACTTTTTCTCTTTACTATCGTATAAATAAAAGTTTGACTTAATCAAAAATAAGTTACTTTTATATTAACACGAATATAAAACATTTGTAAAACATTGCATATTTACGAAACAATCAAAAATGTCGTAGATGAGGTTATTTTCAAAAAGTGTGACAAAATCACGAATAGACTATAGTACCAGTATAACGTTCTTTCATCTGTCGTGACCACTTAACATGTGTTTCTGTTTTGCGTTAATTGCACCAGGTTTTCATGATTCTACAGAATACAGTCTAAACAAGGAATTATGTATCCCATCATGTTACGGACTCACCTAATTGAATCCCGTTTTACATTGCGCAAAGTGGCAATCATTTATACACTTCTTGGGTGACGTCCAATATACAGGTCATTACGGATGAAAGCGTTAATGAAAATAAATCTATGCGACGCGATATACAAACGAACTAATATTAATGCAAACCATTGTGCATGAAACAATACGTAAGGTAGAAGGCAATCTGTTTTATCTGGTAACGAGAATTATTATATACATACTTATATACACTGAAACGCCAAAAAAAAAACTGGCACACCTGCCTAATATCGTGTAGGGCCCCCACGAGCACGCAGAAGTGCCGCAAGACGACGTGGCATGGACTCGACTAATCTCTTAAGGTATGCAGGAGGCAATTCACACCATGAATCCTGCAGAGCAGTTCACAAATCCATAGGAGTGTGAGGTGGTGACGATCTCTTCTCAACAGCACGTTGCAAGTCATCCCAGATATGCTCAATAATGTTCATGTCTGGTGATTTAAGTGGCCAATGAAAGTGTCTAAAGTCAGAAGAGTGTTCCTGGAGCCACTCGGTAGCAACTCCTACGTGTGGGGTGTAGCATTGCCCTGCTGGAATTGTCCACATCCGTCGGAATGCACAATCGACATGAACGGGTGTAGGAGATCAGACAGGATGCTTACGTATCTGTCACCTGTCAGAGTCGTATCTAGACATATCAGGGGTCCCATTTCACGCCAACTGCACACGCCCCATACCATGCCAGAGCCTTCACCAGCTTGAATAGTCCCCTGTTGACATGTAGGGTCCATGGATTCATGAGCATGTCTCCATACCCGTACACGTCCATCCACCCGATACAATTGGAAATGAGACTCGTCAGACCAGGCAACGTGTTTCCAATCATCAAAAGTCCAATGGTGGTGTTGGCGAGGCGTAAAGCTTTGTGTCGTGCAGTCAACAATGGTACACGAGTGGGCATGTCCCATCTTTCGTGCGCCGACTATAACACCACGTTAAAACTCACTTAAGTCTTGATAACCTGCCATTGTAGCAGCAGTACCAATCAAGCTGCCGTCCGCATCGTTTTACTCTGATTGGTTCCATACCTCTGTTATTTGCATACGCACGCCTATACCAGTTTTTGTGGCTCTTCAGTGTATGTTCGCACACGCGCGCACACGTATGCACGTAAAAGATTAGTGTTTGTAAGTAAAAACGTTAATTTTGATGCGCTATTTTCATTAGACCTTCTCACGGCACTGATTTTTCTTATACCTTTTTGGACGCGGGTCGTACAGCTGTGGAGACATCTGGAATTCTAAAATAATTATCCATCACAGATTTCCTTTTTGGAACACATAAAAATTTTTACGACCTTAAAGTCTAATCAGAAGAAACGCAAACTCGTTTGTTTTAGACGTTTATTCATCTTATAGCTTGCAACTGAACATTTGCGCCATTATAACAGAAACAAAATAACCGAATGTTGTTTTTGAGTGTCGCGTCCGCGACGCCACATAATTTTTTTATATTTTGAAAGTATTTCGCACTCGACATTTCTGCCGTGTTGACATCACAAGTTGGTTGATTGTTATTGGATGGGGCATTCTATCCATTGCATCGCGGCTGTCGCACCAAAGTAAATCCAGCATGTGTAGTCGTATACTTGAACGGCAAACTAACTTGCATTCGGTCAATATAGGTGGCAATTATTTAGAAAATAATTTGTGTTTTATGTTCGAATTAAAGTTGAAAAGTTTATATTTGTGGACAGCAAAATCATATTTTTAACGCACGTTAAAGTTTCAATTTGCATATTTGTAACATAATCTCGTCCCTGTCAATTTCCGCTGCCATTCTACTCTGTTAATTTTACGTGTGTTGAAAGGCTACAAACATAAAAAAAAATATTTCCTTAGATAAGCAACACAAAATGTAGCTGTAGACCATTCACGGTTACTTCACAGTTTTTTTTAAGCCCCTGCAAAATTTCTACTTATGGTTAAAGATTACGTATCCTTCCGTTACATGTAACCATAAAAACTGCCATACGACTTCTACGTTTCAACTGTCTGATGCTTTGTTTACTGTGTTCGGCTATTCAAAGAATGCTGGCATAGTTCGAAAAGCATTACGTATAAATTTTCTCAATTTTATTCCTATAACCGTATTTGGTCAACTTTATGACTTTTACATCAGTCTCTACTTTGATGATAAATCTTGCGACTGTGGCAAACATTAAGTTGGCAGAGACGTAAACACGTTACACAATTGTGTTTCAAACACCTAGAGTGTATTTACAGAGTTGTGATAAATATACGTGTCTTTCGAATGATTGATTTGGTCATAAAAGCAGTTTACGGTTAAACCAAATAAATCTCGCACGTCCAATATTTTCTGTTCCGCGCGCGCGCACACACACACACGCACACTGGTCCAGCGTAACGACCACGACGGAGATGCAGCAATGGCTATTCTACACGCAAAAGGCACGTGGTAGTATATATGTTCCTGTCATGGAAACACAAGTACATCACATCCTCGTAACTTGCCTAGGTAGTTTGAAAAAAAAAAACATGTAACTGGTACAAGCTTGATGTGTTAATTTTAAGTATTTTCTGCAAGAAGAAAAAATGAACACTTCGTTTAGCAAGAAGCGCTTCTTCGGCCAAAAAGAAAAACGACAGGTCACTACGCACCGTACTTATGCTACGTACAAATTTAAATGTTTCAATAGGTAACGCTTAACTTCCAAATAGCATACCGAAAAACCTAAGTTAAAACAATATTTTATCTGTGAACTATTTCTAACTATTCGTTGCCAACACTTCGCTGCTCTCATTATTTTTAATTCGTATTAAAAACGAAATAAATATTACAAATTACAGAAGATAGTTAATTAAAGTTTCATTTATTCCAAAAGAAATAATACTTTAAAGTTAATCACAGTGTTATATATTTGGGGTATACAGGTTATTAAAAAAAACAGTTTGACGTATTTCTTCTGCTGCTGTTGTTAGCATAGCCCTTCGTGCCTACGAGAGATATGGGCTTCATCATTTTTCGTCACGTCCATTGTGGACAGCAAATTTCCTAACGCTATGTTGTATGCCAGTTATGCAACGTTATGGTATTACATTAATGATTCGTGACGGGAGGGGAGGGGGAGACGGTGCAGAATCCCTGTAGCCCGGGAACCAGGGGGGCCCGGCTTAGCTTCGAGGCATTTTCTTCTAATTATTGACAAGAATATAAACCTTGTAGCGAAACGGAAGTAAAGTGCAATGTAATATGAAATTTAAATTAAGTATACAAATTACAACTATTTAAATTTGAGTGGTTGAGTCATATACAAGGTAAAAGCAGCTCACATTGCTAAGGTAACATAATCTGTTTAAGCTTTAAAAGATGTTAACATAACTGCTTAGACTAAGGTTATGATTGCAGATGTGCTGGAATACCAGCGATCATTTCACTGTGTGGCAATGCCATCAATTTGGGTTAAGATCTTAATTCCATTTAACTACAGAAGTCAGTTAATGTGGTCCATTTAAATGTGTTTAGATACTGAGATTTCAAACATAGAAAGTATTGTAAATGACTACATTGAATTTCGCAACAACTCGGGGTAAAATCTTTTTCAGAACTAAACTTGTTGCAGCAAACTATGGAACAGAAACAGAATTTCTAACTGTTAGGGCAAAAAAATTAAGCTCTTCCATGATGGAGCTCAATGCCCCACTAGTACCAATCAAACGATAAGTCCTGAAGATTCACTTTAAGTGTAAAGTATTTTACAAAATAATTAATAAAAATTATAGGGAATTTGACTTCAAGATTTGCATAACAGATAGTTCTTAACAAAATATTTTCCTTTCTTTGGAATCATCTGGAACTGACAGAGAGAGAAATTAATGTGGTTGGCAATTTATTCATCCGACAATACAACAGTGACATCAGCACAGACTTAACGGAAGAAATGAAGTATACTTAAGTGATACAGTAGACCAACATTTCTAAATCTACTCTGCAGCCACTAAAACTGACCAACAACATAACAGAACTGAATTTTGCACATTTATTTCGGAATGTGTGCGTTGCTTTGCGCACATTCTACACACTCCCAATTTCTGTTGCTCAAGTAGAACGATTTTTTAGTGTACTAAGCAGAATAAGAAAGTACTCAAGATCAGCAATGGGTTAAAAAAGACTAACTCATCTGGAAACATTAACCATTGAATCAAGACTTGCACGGAAATTGAATTTTGACTCCCACCATTGAAATGTTCGCTAGTAAAAAAACTCTCGAAAGGCGAGTTTTAACGACTCAGTTATATTCTAAGATCTGAAGTCTTAACTAAATTGTTAAATTTTAAAAAGAAAACCTGTATTTCTGAAAAATGATTGTGCGTAAATGGGTGGAAACCAAGTTGTCTTGGGAAAATGTTTGGAACATATAATTTTTTTTTAATTATTAAAAATAATTATTAAATTGTTTTTTATTTACATTAGAATGAAGTGTCTTCAAAATGCACAGTTCTTGAGTTTTTTTTTTTTTTTCAGGAGTGTAGGATGATTAAAAAGTTGCGCATGAAAGTAATGGAAAGTGTGCCCGACAAGAAGACTTGCCCCCGGCCTCTTAGCAGCTCTCGACGGCGCCTGTGTGGAGACTGGACTGGGAGTGCCGACCCGAGGACTCCCCTCGGACGCCGGCCGGGTCAACGTCTCCAGCCCTCGCTGGAGGCTCTCCAGGCCTGAGCGGCGACAACACGTGCTCTCTCCCCAGCTCGCCGCACGGTCAAGGCTGCCGCTCCGACTAGAAGCGCGGGATTCCGGCCCTTGCATTCTTAATATACCGAACCCCGTTCCCACAACTGATACTTTAGAAGGCGAAATGAAGTTTTTAGCACAACAAAACGTAAATAACTGTTTTCCAGATTTTCTAAAATTGTTGTACGTTAGCCTTGGTAGTGGCACAGGAACATCGGAAAAGGGGAAAGCAAGGTGAGCATTTGCTCCACCCCAAATCTCACTAAGGGGCACCGAAAACTTCACGTATTGTAACTGTACATTTTTGTACTTTGCGTATATTTCATTAAGTTCGAGGCCACTTAAAAATGTTATAAATTATTTTTTATTGCGGAAATTTTTTTTTGCGTAAAATGCATGGATAGGAAGCAACATGTGCGTGAAACAAAATTGATTCAAAAACTAACTTTGGAAAAGGACGCTTTATACAACACCAAGTGCACCAAATTCTATACACGACCNCCCCCCCTCCCCCATCAAAAACTAAACTTACTGAGAAATGCTCCAAAGATCCGGAATCAATGTATGAGGCGTGAGTTCTGACTCGAGTTTGATGGATGAAAGTCGTGCCCCTTTCCGTGCGATTAACCCCGCCAACCCTTTCGCAACATTCTACTTTTAACGTTCAGCGTTCCAAACACTTGAGCCACAACTCTCAATTTTATGATCATTTTAATTTCTTCACTTAAAACTTCCGGGGTGACGTAAGTGATTATTTTCTGCGGGCGACTACACAGCAGTCAAACAACACCGACTCAGAAAACGCGCTAGGCATTTTCCTGTGCTCTTTCGCGCAGTACAACTAAATACCAACTTTGTACAGTCGGACTATAGTGCGGAATACAAAATTTCAAAATGGAGATTATCAAACCCTTTTGAAACAGAAACGCAAATCAGCTGTCTCATCGCCTCTTACTCTGCATCTTTCGGCTTACAATAGTTATGCTATTACTTTGTGCCACCATAACAAAAAATAGTGTTAGCTGCACATGTCTGTAATGTTTTTAAATAATTGCGCCCTAATTTTAGCCCCAAAGATAACCTTAAACACTCATTTCAGCTTATTTCACTGTAAATATAGACGCTACAAGAAATTGACACTTTTACACCCATTTTCATAGCGACGTGCAGGGGTGTCGGAAAGGAGATGGCAAGCGGCCATTAACCTTCCCAACCCCCGGCCACTGTCGCAATAGGGGGCGCCAAAGACTTCACGAGTGAATGCCAAAATAAAACAGTATAGAATAAAATTCATACTTTACGTATGGTTACTAAATGTTTATATTGACAATAATATGAAGTATCAATGTTTATATTAGTACAAGTATTGTGTGCCAAAATATGTGGATAGGAGGCAACGTGTGTGTAAATATAGCCGTAAATTATTTCAAAACAATATTTTGGGGAATGGCGCGTTTTGCAACAACAGGAACAGGGTTGCCAAATTCTCTGAAACTCTTNATTTCAAAACAATATTTTGGGGAATGGCGCGTTTTGCAACAACAGGAACAGGGTTGCCAAATTCTCTGAAACTCTTCCCCCTCCCCCCTTACGTAACCGAAAATTCTTCCGACTCCCCAGAATAAAAAAGGGATTATATTAGGCACCAAAGTTTCACACATTTAGGATCTCAATTCAAGGAAAAAAGTATGCNTATTTCAAAACAATATTTTGGGGAATGGCGCGTTTTGCAACAACAGGAACAGGGTTGCCAAATTCTCTGAAACTCTTTCCCCTCCCCCCTTACGTAACCGAAAATTCTTCCGACTCCCCAGAATAAAAAAGGGATTATATTAGGCACCAAAGTTTCACACATTTAGGATCTCAATTCAAGGAAAAAAGTATGCAGGGTTTCTTGTCTCATCTCAAGTAAAGTATTCATAACATAATAATTATAAAAATATTCTTTTAATTGTAGATTTTCGGGAGTGTATACCTCCCTTACTGTTCGCTTAAATTTTTAAGTCGCATTATATTTTCTATATAATTATGCACAATGAATAACTGTATAATCATTATCATTTTTATCCTGAGTTAAGAATAACTCCTAACAATTTAAGCGTCACAGATGGTAAAATAATTAACGAGACATGTAGTTGTACCTTACAAGATACCTTAATCTGGATGTGGTTTTGAAATTGATCAGTAGGTAGAGCGAAAAAAAAAAATTNATTAACGAGACATGTAGTTGTACCTTAAAAGATACCTTAATCTGGATGTGGTTTTGAAATTGATCAGTAGGTAGAGCGAAAAAAAAAATAATTTACTCAAGAAAAAAATTTTATTTCTTTGTACACCATTTGTAATATTAGAGTATAAAAACATTTACTGTGTCAAACAATATTAGACAGGTATAATTCCAGAAGCGTGGTGCTGATATAATTACGAAATAGCTCACGTATTAATAAATTGTGCTTTTACTTGGCATTTAAGTGTTAAGCCTAGTTGTTGAAGGCTGCGGGGCAAACGCAATGCGAGTTGTGCAGTACCACAGTTTCGCCACTGAAAACATTTCGCCACAGTATCTTACAATGACCACGTGGGTTAGCATACTCTTTGCATAAACACCGGATTAGAAATATTTGTACAATATTTCTGAGCGAGTTTTTAATAATAAAATATGTATGCAGTTTACAAATTATTTTAATAAAATTGCCCGTCTCTTGGAAAAATAATCTTACCAACATCTGCGCAAGTCTTTGCTCATCTGCTTTAAAGTGAGACAAAGTTGGGCACACAAGCATAATATGGCAATCAGTCAGTGTACAGTCTGCAACAAAACTGGTGGTAATAGAACAATTTCGTGTATTTATTCGATAGCATGGTTAACTTAAAAAAATTACGTTTTATTTTTTTGGCAATTGGTTTGCAATATGTTATTCTCGTTTTCAATAACAAGTCTGATAGAAAACAAGGAAATTCTATGCTAACTGCTCTGGAGTAACACTAGCATCTCACAAGAAATGAAAAAATTATCTTAAGACTCGAGTAAGCAGCGGACTGTGGAGTGTAGCATTGTAGGTCACTAAAATGGCGAGATTTTACTATCTCTAGACATAGGTTTCATTAGTCTAGCCTGCTGTGTGAGACTGGCATGTGAGTAGTGGCGGTGGCTGCAAGGTAAACTGGCGTTTTTGTTTTTGTCGAGCAAATTCCTACCTAGTTTATACATCGGCCACTAGGACATAGTTCAGTTGAGAGGTTTAAGTGGTCACGTAAAAATCGAAGTCTTTAACGCAGAAACGAAGTTGGAGCAGTACCAGAATAAAAGGGCGGGGGAAACGGGAATGCCGCGAGAAAATCCGCCGGCCAACGACAACGTCCGTCAAGTTCCCTACGTGCGAAAATACGGGCGACCCTGCTGAGAATCGAAGCATGTTCGCCTTAGTGGGTACTACAACGTAATTCTGCAGGCTGCGTCACACCACGTGTGTAACTGGTTCCTAGCAGTTTGCTCGTGAGTGGTAGCAATACGTTCAGTTCATCCTGTATCTACAGTGGTTTGTACTACCACAGTCTGACGCCATGAGTGTAGGCAGCCACTCAACACAGCTTCCACTAACTTACTGACTGTACTATAGTTCATTTCATATAAGAAAGCCACTTTCTGACAGTCAGTGAGTGGCAACTTAATATATTGAAAACAAATAACCTGCCATTTACAAAATCCTGTATCAGCTGATGCACGAACGAACAAAAGTTAATATTACGTTGGCTATTCTGAGAGCAGTGCCGAAGCACATCACACAAGCAGAAGATACGCGGATAAGAAAGAGTTCGTAGATTAATTAATACATTTTAATTTACGTAGTCATAAAACAGCAGTTTTTAGTTTTAGAAACGAAACTTCGTGATAAAATAGTAATGTATAGGTGTTCAAAATGAGATGCACAATAAAACGATACGTATCCAAATGTGACGAAAAAATCCAAAGTTTCCAGACTCTCAAACCAGGTGCTGCCATCTTGTGAGTTAAAAGCGCACCATCATTTGCAATATGCCCTTCCGTGCCATCTGTTATCCATATCCCGAACTACACCCAGAAACATATAATAGTTTTGTTGTTTAAAATAACGTATTCACGCGCATATACAAATAATTTTATTTTCCCGTGAGCTCTGTATAATTTTGAAAGTAACATATATTTCGTGTACCGCGTTTACGAACGACCCTACACACGTCCACCAAGTTCCGTTTACGAATGCAGCGCCACCCAAGCAGTTCACCAATTGCCACACAGAGCAGCACCTCCTGGACGCGCTGACTCGCCACATCAAAGCCTATTCTTGACACGCCTGTTGATGGCGAATGGATACATAAACTAAAAGACACGGCGATTGTCAACTGTCAAAAATGTGGCCTTCTTATATGGTACACACTACACAGTTTACGTAGGTTCTAGCTGCGACCACCGAATATATATATGTGTATATGCATGTATATATGTATATATACATATATATACATATATACATATATATTAGTGGGCAGGCGCCAGATTACCTACAACAGTTCACTATAGTCTGATCGCAGTTTCTTCACACGTTTTGAATCAAACCTTTGGAAAATNTAGGTTCTAGCTGCGACCACCGAATATATATATGTGTATATGCATGTATATATGTATATATACATATATATACATAAATACATATATATTAGTGGGCAGGCGCCAGATTACCTACAACAGTTCACTATAGTCTGATCGCAGTTTCTTCACACGTTTTGAATCAAACCTTTGGAAAATCACTTCGCGTGTTTAGTTATTTCGTAAATATGCTGCGAATCACAAACGTTTTATACTTCTGTTGACATAAAAATATCTTATTTTTTAATTGAATTAAACTTTTACTCTAATTTTACCTATAAATTATAATATTTCATTTTTATTTGATATGAATAAAAACTGTGATAAAACAGGTAAGTTGTTAATGCTTAGTAAGAAATAGTTCTTATGCAAAATAGTATTACACTGAGGGCGCACGAATGCGGTGCGTCGTGCCTTTGGGGTAATTTTCTATACTAAGTTAAGCATTGTCTGCATGAGGCAGAGGAGGAATATGTCCTGGAAGTAGTACTTTAGCAGGCCTTCAGAAAAGTTAGAAGTAATCGTGAACGGACTATGGCAGCAACTGCGAGTGTCAGACACGACGCCGCGTCGTGGAAAGTCGTAAAACTAGAGGTGACAAAGGCGCTGCCGTATTGCCGCTTCAGTGCTGGGCTTAACGTAACCGGTTCTGCGAAGAGCCGTAAATTTCTTCGACTGCGGGAAGTCGAACCCACGTCCCGTGCCCTCCGGTGACCGTTCATGGACCTCGACCCGTTCGGTTACCGGGTGGGACCGCCTGCTTGCAGAGGTTTTTTTTCCCCTGGAAAACGTTGGCAAATCAACAAGAATTTCCCTGTCTGTAATTCACGATCGAAACACTCACCTTGTTGCTAAAAAAGAAATGACACTATCAACTGCAGCGAAGTCCACAGGTATAATTTAATACTTCTGAAGCCAGCATTTTAAAACAAAATCTCCTCTTAATACATTGCCCTAAATTCACAGTGTAAATACTGCGTTTAATACCTATATAAATGTTGGTAACGAATTGAGTCATAATCTATGTATTTATAAAAGCAAAAGCTGAATGACTGACATATCAACGCCCAGCCTCAACCACTGGTCCTAGAAACATGACATTTTGACGAAACATTCGTTATGTAATGTAGGCAGCCACATGAATTCCGGGCTTTCTACTTGCTCGTATGCAACTGCTGTTTATTGATCCAATTCGTTTTTGTTTGTACCTATGCATATTTACTTATTTTAAAAAATGTTTTTGAAATTATAAATATTAACGGGCAAATGTTGCGACAAATCGTTGTAACAATTATTGGGGACGGAGCTTACATACTTCGGTCCCTTACTTTTTTTATGTCCGGTATATAAGAAATGGCAATATGCGTGCGTGAACAAATTATCAATTTTGTGATAAAAGTATTGCAATGAATTTTCAGTTTTGTCACACGATAGCAGTGGTGAAAAATACAGCACACCAAACGAATACTATGCCGATATGATTCAGCCTTCAACATATGGCGGATTGTGTGAGTTGGTCGTAGCCGGAAGAATATATAATTTTGTTTTTGAAGTTTACAAGAACGGTAACCTATGGGTTATATATGTTACAAATAACAAATTCAAACCTAGCAACCACAGTTATCTTATTTTTGGACTTACATTTCGTTCAATTTTCTATTTTAAAATATGTATTCCATTGTAAAACTTACTAACTATTTAAAAATATTTTAACGAAAACACGAATTCCACGCGGACAAAACCTAGTGAGTTATAGAATTTATAATATTTAAATTGATAGATACTGAAATAAGTTTATTTTTTGGAATAATTGTTTTACAAAATATTTAATTTCCTGGAAATTTTAAAAAGTCACAACTTCGATTTTATAAATTATTTTTGTATGCTGCCTTGTTTTTTTTTATAGATTTTCATGCATGTTTAAACCTCTTCCCGTTACTTATTTTATCCATATAATAAAATTATGAAGGAAATAACCTTTCTCGTACGACAAAAGTAAAGCTTTAATAGTTGTGTGTAAGAAGTTATGATTTTTAATAAATAACCTAAACAATACTTACATTGATTCTATTTTGAACTCTTGTATCCTTTTCTTACGTAAACAATAATTAACCAACACGCTGAAGGCTTTCGTATCCCTTAAAACCTGTTACACTAACGATTGAACGTAATTATCCGAAAACATACCTGACGTAAAAGGACAAGTACCAATGAATACCTCAATGGTATATTTATACATCAATACGCCGACAAAAGGTTTTCTTCACTTAACATGCTCTATAAGTCTTTTGTAAAATTTTAAAACCTGCACCACCCTGGACGTAACTGCATATTTGATAGTTAAATTTCATTCGACGTCAGTTTTATCGAGTTTCGCTCATATACGTAAAATATAACACTACTATATTCAAGAAAATTGTAGGCTTAAGAACAAAAATATTTAACTTCCGGGACCCATCCAGTTTGGCGATGCATTATTGGCGAAATCGGTTGATTAAATAAACGATTTAACGAACTGGCAATATCTTGGACGAGAGATCAGATAGATCCTCAACGATGTTTTTTTAAGACGAAAATTATAAAGTGTGTATTCAATACGGGATAACAAATGCACTGCAAATGTAGGGCTCAAAATCAATGTTTTTATTGAGATATGACAGTTTTTCACACGAATTTTTATTTATTTATCAGATAAGTCACAGCTTAAGGTATCCTAGTTTTAACTCTCTAAATCTACCTGTAACTTATTTCACGCATAAGTTATTTTATACCGGTACTAATCGTAGACAACCATATTGAAAAACTAATATTTGTAACACTATAATAACGAAAGTTACATTATCTAAAAACATTTTCTTAACTCTACAAACTATGGAATCTAACAGACGTTTCTGAAAAGCTCAGCAGTCGTCTGCATCACGGCAGTTGCCTAGTCATGGGCCTATTATATATGGCCAGAAGGGGGTACGAAAGCATTTTTACTAGTAGCAGTTTTACCTTATTCCATTCAAGTCTATTATCGGCCAGATTGCGTGGCAAAATGATTTAATCTGCTGGTTTCGACCCTATTCCAGATCTCAGAATTTTATTCCCCCCCTCCCCACCCGGTGGTACCGTTTTGTGGCACTATACTGTCGCTTGCACTTCTCGGCTTTTTTTTTCGTGAGTTCTATTCGATTTAGTCCACCTTTAAGCATATTTATAATCATATTTCTATCATCAAGAACTTTACAAAACTAATTAAATATATCCGATGATTTATTATTTATTGTTTTGTAATTCGAATTAAGGTCCATGAAAATAACATACCGTTTCACTGGGGATCGCTTTGGACGTTACAGCAGTTACATACGAACAAGAAGAAATTCAGGAATTCATGTGCAAATAACCGCTAAAAAAATTTCCTAATGTCGAGTCGGCATTCGAACTGCGGACGTCATATCTCCTTCTACTCTTTTTAATTGTTGTCTAGAACTTGGCACTTGATGTTTATTCTGCATTAAAAATTTACTCAATATGAACTTCATTCTTGCATTTTACTTGGTACCTCTTAGGCAGTTTTTCGTTGGCGGACAGTAGTTTCTAGTTCAGGGCAGTATACTAGGGAGCCGAAGAAGAGTTTCGTTGGAGAGCATCAGTTAGGTACAGACAGGTCGTTTAGGCACACTCCCACTCACACAAAGGCGTCTAGCTAGCTACATAGTTAGCATAGAAGGGTGGAGGTCACCAACATTGTGTGGCACGACACTTCTATGGCTTTTTTTATTCTAATATCACTCGGGTTCTGAGTGTACTTTACAACCTTCCCGGTTGAGACACGCAAGTAGGCCAAGGACTAAGTGGTATATTCATTTACCTCACAACATACAGCGAAAATAGAAATAGGGAAGTAAAAAAAAACTGGCATTATAAAGATTCTTACCACACAGTCACCCTTCTACCCAGCTCCACTCGCTCTGACAGCACCCTTCTACCCAGCTCCACTCGCTCTGACACTAGTCGTATATTGATCCTGTCCATGTGATAGTGGCTGACGTCGGGATTTTATCGGAGTTGTAATTTTGGACTAAATGCGTGATTGAAAGACGTTACTAATGATGGCAACAGATAATCACAACATGTGTTAATGATGAGTATGTATAAATTGACAATTACCAAACAGGAGCATAAAAAAGTACGTTAATCAGAGTTCAAATAGACATTAAATATTGCGCTCACAGTGAAATAAAAAGAGGAATATTGCATACAGATAATTTAATGCTGTAAATAATAGCTGTGTGTATAAATTAGAAATCAATCGTACTTCTTTTATTTTTATTAAGACCTACATCCCTCACGAACTCAGATACGCCCTTCTGGCGTCCATGTAACAATATGTAGGGATAAATCAATGTCAACTACCGTGTTGTTTGGTCGTGAGTCCAATATGTCTGTCAGTGGTTCTTGAAATGCCTTCCAATCATACACTGTAGTTCCTCGTTGGTGGTGAAAAGTGTGGCTGTCCTTTGTCAGTGTAATTTTCCATAGTACAGGGAGTCAGTCAGAGTCGAGTTCATTAAGTACTTGTGGATTTAGTTGTGATGGGAATTTGTGTATTATTATGTAAATAATGTCAGATTAGCCACATGGTAGAATGTGGGTGCGGTACGTGTTGATATAGTGTATTCATTATGCCTTTATGCCTGTCTTCAGTCGTTTCCCTGAATTTTTTACCTGCAATGACAGATTTAATGTTCGTAACTAATATTTCCAGCCATGGAATAGTTTTTTCTTATGTTTATAAGTATGTCTATGTCTTCGTCTAGTATATTTTTCCCTAGAGGTTCGTAGGCTACTACGAGTGTAGTGTATGTGCCTCCGGAACACATCGGGACTACTTTGGTTTCTAAATTGGTTAGTTAGAAAAATACAGACTCCGCATTTTACTTATAAACTATACATATGTCAAGCCACGCCACATACTCATAAGTTATACATCATATATACAGAACAGAGACAACATAAAACGGTGAGTAACAGCAATAATCATTAAAAACTCATTACAGTACCACCAAACACAAATGTTCGAACCCCAAAGCATAATTGAAGCACTCGTCCCCTTACACTAAACAACCCAACCCCCCCCCTTCCCCTTTTCCACTCATACACACATCAACCATTCGGAAGCTTTGTTGGGCCACTGGCTTGTGCACACTGTATCATGGCAGGCTGTTTGGTCTCTCGCAAGGCGACCTCCGCCCCCTCCTACTTGCTCCAATGGGCCAATACTCGGCTAAGTCGACCGCTGGTGCTTTTGACTGTGGGTCCCGGCAGTGGACCTTTGACTAGATTATCCAATCCACCTACCGATACCTTCCCTTTGGTCATCCGTCTGTATTTGTCTGAGAGGGATACTTGTGTACTGTCTGTTGGTGCGGATTAGAGGCAGTTGCATCTCGGGATCAGTGAAGGACCTTCTCTCCACCTCATCCTCCTCCACCAGTCCATCACGTCTTCTTTGACACAAACTGACCAACCACAGACGATAAAGAGAATAAGGATGATTGTGAAGAAAGGCTACACCCCCTGGTTCCTGATCAATGCCAGATTAAAAACTAAACCAATAAAACATATTTTGCGCATGAGTTATTTTATACCGGAACTAATCGTATAAAACCATCATGAAAATCGAATATTTGTAAGACTATAATAACGAAAGCGGTATTATCTGAAGCTATTTTCGTAACTCTACAGACGACGGAATACTTAAAGCAACATTTGCAGGTATGAGATTCCCATGACAGTGTTGTCAGGTAAAAATAATGGCCATAAATCTTTCCTCGAGAAACAGTGCAGAACACGTTCACTTTAGAGGAGTCTCTCCCAGGCTTGACTCTTGCATTTGGCTACTATGATCCCCATATCAGTGCGTTGTGGTGGTTCGTCGTACCGCTGCGATAAAATGTGGCGTCGTCACTGAACACTAAGCGTGAAATAAAAGTGCCATCTTCTATTTCATTTTCGAGAATGAATGCATAAAATGTGAAACGTCGTTGATTTTTCACCTTGGTGTGCTGAATGTACGAGTTCAATCCTGTACGATTTGAATAACAAATGCTGTCGCAAAACATGCTGCCTTTCTGCTGGCTCGATAAGTAGACTTTTGAGGACATCTTTAACTACTTATCCAGATGCACCCAACATCTTCGTCGGAAACACAGGGCAGATCTGTCGATTTACCCTTACACGAACAACCTGTTTGTCGAAACTGCTCTTTCCGACATCGACTTCTCTGAGCACAGTACACGCTGCACAATTGTCCCAGGCTTCCAATTGTTAAAATGAAGAACGCAAAAGACCCCCTGTTGTATGGTCGTCATCCTGGCGCTTACTGAAGAGAATTCACCTGCTGGCTACTCACAGTTTATGTACACGGGAGCCACCTAGCAGCAACCAAGTGAATAATTTCAATCCTCTTTTTTTAATGAGTGAACGTGCTCGTTGATGTGTGGTATCCTGGCATGGCTCAACTGAGCACATAGTCGACACCCAAGTGATTCAGAGTCCTTTGGAGAAGGGGGACACTTTGAGCACGTGATACTTGTAAGGAAAACTTTATTGTCATACTTAAATTTCACTCTTTACCATGTGGTTATCAGTTTCTTAGTTTAAAAGATAGTCTTTTGAAATAAGATGAATCTTTTTGAAACATTCAGTATATTTTCGATCTCCAATTATATTAAATATTTAAATAAAATTATTGGTTTAATAAATTCCATAAAACTTATTTAGCAAGACGTTTGGATCGCATATGCCATACATGTTACTATGCTACATTAGGAATAAAAAACAAGAATTTACTGATTACTAAGGAGCCTAATTTCCTCTACATGGATGCACATAAATCATAATGAAGTTTTTGAAAGCTTAGATAGTATGTGAGCATTAACGTCTCATTGACAGCAATGTCATTAGAAATGAAACCAGAAACATGCGAAACAGTACAATAACCATTAAAATACATGACTGACTTACCCGGGATTCGAATTCAGAAAAATTCGTAAAATTAAGCTCGCTTGTAATCAACTGCATGTCTGTGGTATGATTCGGAACATCAACTTCGGATATAATCAGTCTAATGTTTTGAATGTAAGGGTTCACTAACATAAAATATTTTATCGACCATTATTTTGAAAATACGTGAGCCACTTAAACACCAAATTTTACAAGGCCTATCATAAGGCTGACTGTGTGAAAAATTTTATGGAAATAGTTTAATTGGTCTCCGAGATATGGCATAAAAACATTATTTTCTTTAATGGGGCTATCTTACAAAATTGCTTAAAAAGATGCTCTATACACGATTTTTGAATGAGGGCATAAAAAGTTTTATTTAAATTGATAAAATGTTAAATAGATATGCCAAACAAATGAAAATACTTTTATGTCTGCCATTTATAGATCATTGCCTGACCCCATTTAAATAATGTAACAATACTTGGACTTTTGTAGG
Source organism: Clitarchus hookeri (assembly GCA_002778355.1). NCBI lineage: Eukaryota > Metazoa > Arthropoda > Insecta > Phasmatodea > Phasmatidae > Clitarchus > Clitarchus hookeri. The sequence continues at coordinate 114,920 of NQII01003675.1, read as the reverse complement.
AGTACAAAATTTTATGGAAATAAGTCAAATAATTCCGCAAATATGACAAAATGTTCAGTTTACTCAACTGACACTACTTTGCAAAAAAATCTTCCAAAGTAGGATTTCTGTATGCATATAGGTTGATTGGTCCTCGAGATATGGCATAAAACCACCATTGATCATGTGACGATCTTCATAAATGGAGGGCAAAAATTTATATTTTAGCACATTCGATTATTATCATAAATAAAATGTACAAAGTAAAATGTAAATCGGTTGCACAGTTTCGTATATATACACTGAAGAGCCAAAAAAACTGGTACACCTGCCTAATATCGTGTAGGGCCCCCCGAGCACGCAGAAGTGCCGCAATACGACGTGGCATGGACTCAACTAATGTCTGAAGGTATGCAGGAGGAAATTCACACCATAAATCCTGCAGGGCAGTCCAGAAATACAATCTGCGCCAATTTGAGAAAGGGTTGCACGTCTGTCACGTTTAATGATTCTCGTCTGTCGTCGTTTGTCCCGTTTTTTCACGATATTTTTCCGGCCGCATTGATGTCGAAGATTTGATGTTTTACCGGATTCCCGATATTCAAGGTACACTCGAGAAATGGTCGTACGCGAACATCCAAATGTTATCGCTACCTCGGAGATGCTATGTCCCATCTCTCGTGCGCCGACTATAATACCACGTTCAAACTCACTTAAATCTTGGTAACATGCCATTGTAGCAGAAGTAACCGATCTAGCTGCCGACCGCATCGCGTTACTCTGATTGGTTCCATACCTCTGTTATTTGCATACGCACGCCTATACCAGTTTGTTTGGCTCTTCAGTGTAACTCACTTAGCTAAAATGTTTGTATACGCGCCATTAAAAAAATGAAGATACTTACATACTTAAAACATATACATTAATAAAGCCTACGATAGTAAAACGTCTTCGCCAAAATTGAAAGAAATCGGTTTATTGTTTCCCGAAATACGGCATAAAAACGATGTCATTTCATGTGGGGTTATCTTACAAAATGGCAGAGAAATGATGTTTTGCATAGACAATTGTTATGAATATGACTGATACGGTCAGCATACAAAGTGAAGATGAAATTTGTTTTCTAGTTTCGTAGATAAAATATTCGGAGCCAATATGATAATATGGCCGCAACGCAGCCTTGGAGCGGCAAGTGTAGGGAGACACTTTGCAGGTGGAGTATACGAGCGCCATGTAAGGGAACAGCGAGAATACTCGTGGCTTGGAACCGGTAGCTTAAGGCTCCGCTTCACCTATATACACAAATTGTTCACTTTCGTGTCACAATTTTGGTTTTAGAGGTATCACTGGAAATATTTGATTATAGAAAATTAACAATTACTATTTATTTTTGTATCTAATTTTTACCGTGTGTAAGTTAGTGCTAGCAAAAAGGCACATAAACTTATTGATTTAAAATACAAAATGTACATTTTCTGTGACCTTACGTCTTCAGTCATTATTCTGTATCCAAAACTATGTCACGAGAATGAATAACTTCTGTGACAGAGGTGAAGCAGCACCTTAGGTGTGTATGACGGCTGTGGGGAGTATTCGGGCCACTCGAAGAATATAATGATGTAGAAAGAATGTATTTATTACGAAAATGTTACTAGTAATGCTGCCCTTTTTTCTGTACAAGTAAACATTACAGAGGTACCCGTTAAAGGTTTCATCATGGTAATATCGTTGCTATTGCATTAAGTAGCGCAATATAGAAAGTAATAGTTTTATTGTAAAAGTTATAAAACACAATTTTTTAACCTTTTATAAATAAAATCGGATATTTTCGTTTAGTCTTTTACTTTATTAAAATAGACGCCCAGTAACAGCGACATCGCCATTTAAGCCAAACTTAACTTTTGCACACAAATAAATGTAAATTCTCAATTAGTTACCATGTCAAAAGTGACCTCTTTGGGACATGAGCGCACCATGTGGCGGAAAGTTTTCCTATGCAAAACTCCTCCATGAGAAACCTGGCTTCGTTCCTCACCTGAGTAGAATAATCGTTTGCCGGGCCAACTTCCTTCCATGAATCGTTCTTCGCTTCCCTCGAAGACAATGCAGCAGGATGTCGAGATGTTTCACAGCCATCAGTACAGTCTAGTGCAATAACAATGAACATCCTGACCGCGTAAAGACCTCTATAATTATTTTTCATCAAAGTGCTGAGTATTGGGTATGTATGAACCTATCTCCCCGATTATTCTCAGATGCAATGCACTGCGCAGAAAAGTAACTAAATTATTTTTTTTATATTATGTAGCAAACATGAAATAATGAGTGTATATCACGAATGTGGCAACAAATATGGATGCGATCTTTTGAGCAGATTTGTTTTTAAACTGGTAGCTGCTATATTTCGAAGACGATAAAATAAAAATATTTTAATGGAGCATGACATGGGATGAATTATGGTCTGTAAGTATATGTATACAAATGTGTATACATAAACACATGCAAATAACTTGATCTAATAACTTAACAGTACAAATTACTAAAAGTATTTTGATTGATCGCCCTTACTTCTATCATATGAGAACGCTTGTTTATGAGAATGATAAAAATGTGTATCCCGTTACACAACATTAGCCAGCTTAAGATACCATTTGTAATATAATGCTAAATTGTCTTCAGTGCACCTGAGTTAGCTGACTATATGGACAATAAAATTAAGCTTGAGTGAATATTGATAACTGAAGCTAGATCCCGACAATATATGCTTATTCACGACGATGCCACGTGATCACCGCATGAAAATATTGGTTTTTAAGTCAATGTTTGTAGGACAGGCATTGTCATGGCGATGGCAAGAGTCGTTGTTGGCCGTCGATGCAATGAAATAAGATACTCGACTTCAGCAGAACGCGTGTCGTAATGCCCACCGAGCCAGCGTTACACTCTAAGTCCGAATCAGTGTTATCAGTCAGTGAAATAACATTTACTAAAAGTCAGATGATAAGCTTCTGCCGACTGAATCAAGCAAATAAACTGGTAACAAGTGACTTATAGCAGTGGAATTCTTGAGATGCAGTGTAAATTACCAATAAATCAGTGAAATTAAGCCACTATATTATTAGTTGTTTGGCACTGATTATCAGCTACTCAATGTTCACTGTTTTCACTTATTTGGCTCAATTCTCACTGTAAGAGTGTAGGAGCAGTTGGGATAAAAAATTTTCTTAAATTACAGTCATTTTCTGGTCTGAGAAAATCTCATCTTACTGTGAACCCTATATGGAGCTACAGCAGTAGTAATGACAATTTGAGAAATCACGTAACTCGTAATACTACTACCTAATCCTTCCTCCCACACGCACTTACGTATATCATCACAGTGGTTGGTTGTGACTCAACTTCTCGTCAACTGCTGAGTTGTTAGAGAAGTAAACAATATCTTTCAGGATCAGGATTTGGAAGGGAATTAGCCGTGGTCTTTGTTAAAGAACCATCCCAGCATTCGCCTTATGTGATTCTGGTAAAATCCTAGAAATTCAAAATTAGAATGGCGAGACCGTGTATCGTACCCAGATCATTTTGAATGCCATTCCAGCGTGTTATTCGGTGCCTCTTTGCTCTGTAACAACGCAACTGGTTTGTTTATAGAAATTTCTTACGGGTACTGCCTACCAGCTGGCAGCTCCGAAATTTAAATAGGAAATCCCATTTTGAGGAGATTTCGCTTCAGTGCCTTAGTTTTACATTAAGGCGTTTCAAACAAAATGTATTCTTCATGAAATTTTTATGATAAGATCCCTACGAGCGTATATCTTCATTATATATATATATATATATATATATATATATATATATATATACACGCAGTATGTACTTTCTTGTAAAACAAACATTTTAAAAATTCCTTTAAAACAGGTTATACATGATATGGACACCTATCCACTGCAGGAAAATTCTCTTAAAATATTCGTGTAGAATACATTTTGTTTGAAACGCCTATCTTTAAAATTATCGCACTGAGGTGAAATTTCCTTGACGTGGGATTTCCTGTTTAAATTTCACAGCTGCCAGTCGGCAGGTAGTGCCCTTAATTAGCTCACTGTAAAATATATCGAATGGCAATGTTTTCGTTCAAGTAAAGCTGTTATCACTACAGATACTGGTTTTCAGTTTTGACTTACGTGATTCGGAATGCGTAGAACAATATAAGGATATAGATACACACATATATGTGTATATATATATAATTAATTATCTGTGGTGCATACTTTACACATTGTCGCAATAGAAGCACGTGGAAGTTAAACAACTGTAGGAACAAAATAGTTAGTTTTTGTAAATAGAGCATGCCAACAACACCAAATATTTAACGGACTCTGTTTAGATATAATTGGTAAATTCGTCGCTTTTCTCAGGTTTCTCGTGCTACTATATGGGCTTCTCATGCATTTGTTTTCAGTTCGGTGTTTAATGGGTACAGCTGACAAAGAGGTGCGTAGTTAATTTGTGAAACATTACAATGTTACTAGTGACAGGAGATTAGTAGTGCAGCTTTGTGCGTGGTGGGCTTGAAAGTGAACGGAAACTGGGCAGGTAGTCCCCATCGAAGGACTTAATTTTCCGCGGGATGTGCTGGTATTTCGCATGTCGTTCATAGTTAACCATAGTTATTACAAAAAAGTATATACAAAAAAGAAAATATGCGTGTTGTGGCCTTCTTCAGGCAAGGTTGACGTGAATGAGAAATGACTGTAGCAAATTGCAGCCCGGTGAGCTACCTAACAGACACCGATGTCGTTTCCGGCCAACCGAAAAAATGATGAAGTGATGTGAGGTAGGGGTGAAGCATTTACTGAACGAAGATGGGAGAGAAATATAGAGTACCATGAGAAAACTCCCACGCAACGGCAGTAGTTTCACCATCAGTAACCCACGTGAAATTCCTCCTCGAAAAAAATATTGCTATCGGCGGGGCTTGCGGGCTAAATTGGTACATAGCGGTGTAAGGCAAACTATATGCGTAGTAGAGCTAACGGAGGGTCGAGAGTATAGACTGAGCTAGTATATTTTTGCTGAGTACAGTTCCTTTTACTCGTGCAAGCCGGACAGCACTAAGTTAGTCGTAAGTGAATGGTGTCGTACTTACATTAAGATTGTTGGTTTCCTTTTTTTGATGGGGAATATATTACTGTTTTGTAACACGGGTTCAGTAGATATCTAAAGAAAATTTCAAATCCGAGGTAAAAGAAGTTTCACCTGCTTTAAATAAAATAACAAGAAATTTTAACATAAAATTTTGTGCTAGCAAAAAGTAAACGGCGCTAAACCAATTATTTTAAATTTTGGGAAAGCCATGAACCATTTATCACATACTTGTCTCGCTTGCAACATGTATTAACACTACAGAGTCAAAAAAACTGGTATAGGCGTGCGTGTGCAAATAATAGAGGTATGGAACCAATAAGTGTAACGCGATGCGGTTGGCAGCGCCTATGTAAGACAACAAGCGTCTGGCAAAGTTTCTAGATCGGTTACTGCTGCTACAATGGCAGATTATCAAGATTTACGTTAGTTTGAACGTGGTGTTATAGTCGGCGCACGAGAGATGGAACAAAGCATCTCCGAGGTAGCAATACAATTTGGATTTTCGTGTGCGACCATTTCACGAATGTGCCATGAATATCGGGAATCCGGTAAAACATAAAATCTTCGACATCGCTGTGGCCGGAAAAAAATTGTGAACGAACGGGACAAGCGACGACTGACGAGAATCATTAAACGTGACAGACGTTCAACCATTTCTCAAATAGGCGCAAATTTCAATGTTGGGGCATCAACAAGTGGCAGCGTGCGAACTATTCAACGGACCATCATTGATATGGGCTTTTGGAGCTGAAGGCCCACTCGTGTACCGTTGTTGACTGCACGACACAAAGCTTTACGCATCGCCTGGGCCAGCTAACACTACCATTGGACTGTTGATGATTGGAAACACGTTGCCTGGTCTGACGAGTCTCGTTTCCTATTGTGTCGGGTGGATGGACGTGTACGGATATGGAGACATCCTCATGAATTCATGGACCCTACATCTCAACAGGGGACTTTTCAAGCTGGTGAAGGCTCTGCCATGGTATGGGGCGTGTGCATTTCTCGTGAAATGGGACCACTGATATGTCTAGATACGATTCTTATAGGTGACAGATACTTAAGCATCCTGTCCGATCACCTGCACCCATTCATGTCCATTGTTCCTTCCGACGGACGTGGACAATTCCAGCAGGACATTGCGACACCCTACACGTCGAGAGTTGCTACCGAATGGCTCCAGGAACACTCTTATGCCTTTACACACTTCCATTGGCCACCTAAATCACCAGAAATGAACATTATTGAGCATATCTGGGATGCCGTGCAACGTGCTGTTCAGAAGAGATCTCCACCGCCTCGCACTCCTATGGATTTGTGGACTGCCCTGCAGGATTCATGGTGTGAATTGCCTCCTGCATACCTTCAGACATTAGTCGAGTCCATGCCACGTCGTCTTGTGGCACTTCTGCCTGCTCGTGGGGGCCCTACACGATATTAGGCAGGTGTACTAGTTTTTTTACCTCTTCAGTGTAATTCTTGGCTGTTTTCAATAAAATTTAACTACTGGCGAAACACACACTTAATTTGAAAACATATTTTTTTTATGAGATTTATTGCGTCATATATGATTTCAAGTTAAAGCCTAACATATGTATTGCGGGGGAACTATGTTTAGAAATGTTTTTGAAAAAAATATATGTATATTTAAAATACTCATGATTCTGTTTACCCATTTTTCTGAACAGTGGTTTTCCTTTTTGCAGATATAAGTATCGGACTAATGAGTTATATCGCTGACTTCATACTACAAATGTATTGAAATGGTAAAAAAGAAAGGACACTTGAACTGCTTTGAGCATTTATTTTCAATGGCACCTATATCCAAGATTCGTCGGAATTTTATAGTCAACCCTCTTTGTCTAAATAGCAAAATATATTGGCAATCTGGCCTGTATGTGTTATCTTTCCAGGCATTTCATGCATACACTGAGGCGACAAAAGTCGTGGGATACCTCCTAATATCATCTCGGACCTCCTTGTGCCCGGCGAAGTGCAGCAACTCGACGTGGCATGGACTCAACAAGTCGTTGAAAGTCCCCGGCAGAAATATTGAGCCCTGCTGCCTCTATAGACGTCCATAATTTCGAATGTGTTGCCAGTGTAGGAGTTTGTGCACGAACTGACTTCTCGATTATGTCCCATAAATGTTCGATGGGATTCATGTCGGGCGATCTTGGTGGCCAAATCATTCGCTGGAATTGTCCAGAATGTTCTACAAACCAATCGCGTACAGTTGTAGCCCGGTGACATGGCACATTGTCATCCATAAAAATTCAATTTTTTGTTTTCGTACATGAAGTCCATTAATGGCTGCAAGTGGTCTCCAAGTAGCTGAACATAGCCCTTTCCAGTCAATGATCGGTTCAGATGGACCAGATGACCCAGTCCATTCCATGTAAAAACCGCCCACACCATTATGGAGCCACCATCAGCTTGCACAGTTACTTGTTGACAACTTGGGTCCATGGATTCGTAGGTTCTGCGCCACACTCAAACCCTACCATCAGCTCTTACTAACTGAAATCGGGACTCATCTGACCAAGCCACGGATTTCCAGTCGTCTAGGGACCAACCGATATGGTCACGAGCCCAGGAGAGGCGTTGCAGGCGATGTCGTGCTGTTAGTAAAGGCACTCGAGTCGGTCTTCTGCTGGCATAGCCCAGTACAGCCAAAGTTCGCCGCACTGTCCTAACGGACACGTCCGTCGTACGTACCACATTGATTACTGCGGTTATTTCGCACAGTGTTGCTTGTCTGTTAACACTGGCCTTACTGCGCACACGTCGTTGGTTTCAGTCATTTAGTGCAGGCGGTCGGCCACTGCCTTGTGCATGGTGGGAGGCTATGCCTGAAAGTAGGTATTCTCGGCAAACTCTTGACACTGTGGATCTCGGAATGTTGAATTCCCTAACCATTTCCGAAATGGAGTGTCCCATGCGTCTAGCTCCAACTACCATTCCGCGTGCAGAGTCTGTTCATTCCCGTCGTGCGGCCATACTCACAACAGAAATATTTTCACATGAATCACTTGACTACAAATGAAAGCCCAACCAATGCACTGCCCATTTATACATTTTGTACGCGATACTACTGCCATCTGTATATTTGCATATTGCTATCCCATGACTTTTGTCACCTCTGTGTATATATTTCAAGTTATGGGGAAATTTATTATTTACGAATGTGAATAATGGGAGTTTAAAAAAGCAACATTTTTTTTCTACTAGGCACAACACTAAATATTTTGTCAACGAGTATTTTAATGAACCATTTGTGTGCACACGACGGAGTTATATATCTGAAGAAGAAAATAAAGACTACGGTCACTCTCCTTACAATGATAGGCTGCCTTGCTGTGGACTCCCGTGAAACAGACGATTTGACTTCGACAAAAAGGGAGTCTCTGACGTCCTACCACGGAAGTCACTTTAGCTGCATACAAGTTCACCAATGTAAAAAAGTCTAATAAGCACACACAAAAATATTTGTCACGTGTTCGTATATACCCACTGCTTGTATTAGCATGAAAATGCTGTGACTTCCTTACGGCCGTACAGACAGGACCGCAGGACAACAAATTAGCAACTCCAGGAGTTGACAGGACCTGTGACTGCTGACTGTGAAGAACTGCAAAGGATCAGTACGAATTAAAAAAACAAAAAACACAAATTTTAATTATTTCATCGGTGCTAGTACTTACATTCAAAAGAATTTGCAACGCGCGAGAACTGACAGTCGGTGCTGACTTGCTCCGATGTCAGTTAACAGACCAAGCGTGAACCTTTGGCGAAGGGACTTGATGTTCTTGCTGCCAACCACTGCACAAAATAAAATTAACGTCGTTAATAACTTTGCCTTTTAACATGTACACAAAACAATTTTATTTTTAAATCGTTTGCATTAAAACCATATTTAAAAAAACTTTTGAGCTTGTTGCCAAAATTAATTTAACCTGTTAATAAAAGTATACTTCAAAACATAATATACCTACGTNTGCACTGCCCATTTATACATTTTGTACGCGATACTACTGCCATATGTATATTTGCATATTGCTATCCCATGACTTTTATCATCTCAGTGTAATGATACCTAATTTTTAAGAGCACTTTGCCTTCTGTACTAAGCTATAAATTCTTACTGCCACTTAAAATGAGCACTTTTTCACCAAGGTGTCAGTAATTTATCACCTGTCAAGCGGACAGTGGTCGTGAGGTAAGGAAATTTACCGCGCAGCTCCAGCGTCGTGCAGCGTCACGCATGCGCAGAAGAAGCAGTATATCACGCAAGAGCTGCTGGTCACAGCTGAAGGCGGGCTTGTTGCGCAACGAGCAGTCTGCCGAGGTCATATCTGTATATGCAGAAAGCGACAAGCAGTCCATGCTCGCGTCATTAAGGGGCCCGCCTTACTAGAGCTATTTTCCACGTTGAAGGCTGAGAAATTCGGGAGCGATAAGGGCGACGCTGTCACGCACATCAAGTGCGTCATCGCCGCTATGGGCAACGCTCTGAGCTGGCGTGCGTGCGGTGTTGTCGTCGAGCTACTTGTTCCTACGGGACTTTAAGCGGCATAGCCATCATTTTTTGGTGGAAATTCTTGTGAAAAAATTTCAATGCAGGGCCCTTAGTATATTTTGACACGTATATTTTGAGATACAGCGAGCGCATTGAAAAAGCGGTTTTGGGCTATGTCGGAGTGCTTTGAAACGGTGTTTCTAATGCGCGTGACGGAAGGCACTTAGCAGGCATCGTATGAAGTTAGTGATATTTTCGTCGATCAACACATTGGACGCACGACTCTGCAACACAAACGGAGAGACCATATCCTTCTTGGATTATTTTCTTTTAAAAATATGCGCAAACAATCTTCATGGATGAACATTAAAAATCAAAGCTTAATATGTTATTGAAGGCTACTTAACAGAATTTTCCTACTTCGGACGAAATTATTAAAAATGGGGGAACCTTTATTATTACTGTTATAGATGTGAACCGAGTAACGTGATTAAAATTAGCGGGATTTAGAAATAACGCCTAAGATGTTTCTTGTTCCTTGAAAAGCTTCGCTTTTAAATATTAAATATGAAAATTATTTAAATCCCGGATGGCAGAAATTTCTCCACCTTAAACTTGCTAGCATTCGTCACACAGTCGTATTTACGAAGTTTAAGGGGGAGTAGTGCTGTATTCTCCTCCCATCCCCCGTCCTGAAGCGAAACCAGTAAATGGCAAAGTTAAAACAATCTAAAGTTATCAGTAAAATGGCATGTATTTTCTCGTGCATAGATGTTAGTGACAATGCCAACATTACGTATTACACGACTTATATAATTGTATTTTTAGTTTGCATTTTAATTATCATTAGGAAGTTAAGGAGTTAAATTGGTATACTCGGTGTTAGAAGTTACACAACAGATAGATTATATTAACAATGTGATCGTGCGTGGTGAATATTTACGAACTACTAGAATGAAGCCACGGTTACACGGAGATCAGAAATACCTCACTTCAAACATGTTCAGCTGTGTACATGGCTGCGTTGGCTCCGAACTTGTTCCAGTCGTTGTCACTTCTTGTCCAAAGTGAACTAGTTGTGGAAGTAAACACATGAGAACGACCTTACACCTGAGCTGCGCTCTGACTGGCTGCTATGACATAAAAAGCAGTGTTATTAAGATAGATGTTGGGGTCAGGATTTCCTTTTGTTTGCATTCTGTTACATAGCTGTAACCATGCGAACATGTTCACTTTCCTAATAATTTAATTTTACGTGTTTAAAAATGGCTGACATAAAATATTCGCATCAAATAGTTCAACCTTTAGTGTAACCGTGCCCTAACTTTAGTTTCAACACAAATTGTTGCACAAATACAGCTGCGATATTTTCATTTTTACAAACAGAAAGATCATAAGATTTGTTAACACCTCTGAAAAGAGTGGAACATGTATACAACGATTATAAGGATGTACAATCTTCAAGTTATATAACGACGTCAATTCCAACCTCTCCAATCCACATCCCGTCGAGAAAAAAAATCCTTTTGCTTTAAAAGATTGAGTAAGTACACATTTGCGAGACTGCATGCCGGTTCATTTTGCATAAGCGTAGACAGTTGCTGGTTCGCAACTTGGCTGCGCTATATGAACGACGAACTGATGAAGAGGTGGAGTAGGACGAAGGGCTCGAGCGCCTCTTAACAGCGAGGTTTTGAGAGCCGATGAGAGTGAAACGAGATGAATATGGAGAAGCGTCGAAATGCAAGAGCAGGGAAATGGGACTCCCCGAGAAAACCCGCGAACCAGCGGCATCCTCCGGCACGAAACCCATGTCCTAAAATCCGGGAGCGAACCCACTGGGAATCGTACCCGGTTCGCCTCGGTTCTAGTCTGTACATCACCACGGCCACAGCAGCTGAGAAAGAGCACCTGTTGGCTTGACCAGCTCCTGGCAAGTTGATCTGTTGGCGCTGAATGGTAAGCGATGGTCTCCAGTCTTTCCAAGAAGTGAAGGTGACTTGCTGGTGCGTACACCTCGAGTTAGCGATAATTCGCGCAGTTTCGATTCTCAGTGGTCCTATTTTTTAATCAGCGGTAAAACAAGAGAATGCCCAATTAATTTATACATTCAGTTCAATATCTCATTGCCTTTTAACTTAAACATAATTAATGTAGCCTTAAATTGTTGTAAGATGGTCAACATGTCTGATTACGTGTCATGGAGACTGATATTTCACGGTCGAAGTGCTTGTGAGGTTTCGACGAACTGTGCGCGTCTTCAACTCTACTTTCGTCGCTCTGTCGATTTGAGTCACTCAGTTCGTGTTCAGCTGACGCGAAATCGTACAACCAAATAGAGTAGTGACGTTACTCCTCGTTGTAGTAACCGACTTTTAAAAATTTAAACCACTCGGAATGGCATTAGTTGTTCCCCCACGGGATTCCTCTATAAGTGGGGATTTATGGAACATTCTCCAGAAATGGAAGACATCGGGCAAATAAAATACTCGGTACAGACCACAAGTGCTCAGGGAAGGAAACCCAAACGAAAATCTTAAACCTTCAAGTTCAATGGTAGGCTGGTAACACACAGAAAACTCACCTTTCTCAGAGTTCACGCAGTATTGGCTGGATTAGTGAAATGACGACTAAAGCAACGAATACGGGCAAAGGCAAAGAAGTAGCGGAAAAAAATTTAAAAAAGGAACATGAGCTGTGAGAAACAATTCGTGTGTTTTATTAATAAATAAACTGACAGAGTAAATTGGAATTTATAAGTGAACAGATTAATGCATAATAAATACAACTGAATGCGCTACGGTAAACATATTTCATAAGGAGAAGCGATTTTAGTGTATTATAAATTTAGGGCAACAATACGTAGGTCTAATCTTGCATAGCAATAGATTGAGTAATGAATAAATTTAATAAGTTCGGATATATTTATGATCAGTTGGAACGCATTCCGAAGAAAAGAGAATAGCGCAGAAATTATTTTGAGGTGAAAATAACAAAATTTAGTTGAATCTTGCAACATTTAATAATTTGAAGAATACATTTTCTTTCTTTATAAACACTTAGGTTTACCTGGACCAAAAGAGGACATCGTTAGCTCTACTATTGTATAATTGTTAATAAATCGGTCACTTAACTTAAAGTTACAAATTTTTAGTTCATTGTTGTTACATGAATACGATAACACTGTTATTATCAATTCCTGATACTAAGGAGAATAAACCGTAGGAAGGGTAATCTGCTGAAATAAAATATTTAATGCATGTAGTTTTTAATCCTATACAAGATGTAGTAAGTCACCTCCGAGTCAGGAATGAATCAAACTTATTTTTTAATTAATTATACAATTCATGAAAATAATTGTAATATGTTTCTCAAATGGAAAAGGAACAATTAGCAAGGAAGCATCGCCTTAAAGGCCTGTCGTGCACACAGATGAGGGACAACCTAAGAGAAGATGCTATGGTGAAGTAACATAATTGTGTGTGATTTGAACGTCTATGGGGTCCTCTAAGACGATGGCCGTATGAACAAGACACTCGAGATACATTCTAAATCCGAACTACTTATATCAATTATGTAACTTAAAGTGAAACAGTAGTCATTGCAAGTCTGTTAATAAGCTGCTGGAAATAGCCATTACATCATAGATAGTTCATTCAGTCACAGTACCCAATAATCAGTAGGTAACCTGCCACTTATTTCCAGTGCACTCATTTTCACTGTGCCGGGTATTTACTGTTTTGAAACAATATTCAATAACGGATATTTAGAGGGAAATGCTATATTTATGTGCATGGGCCACAATTACAAGTGCTCTGGCGTAAATTAATGCGCTATGGTATCTAGCTTGAAAAAATTTCAAAATATGTTCTATCTGAATTTTCGACTTTTAGTATTCGAATACTCTTGCAACACAATAACATTTGTGCAGAAATGAAACTCGCACTTAAAATGCGAACAATAATTTTATTATTTTAACAGTAACTATTTTAATGCGCAGTTCTTTGCAGAGTAAAAAGTTTAGGTGAACTTTACAAATCTGAAGCGAACCAACGAATAGGGAAATAAAACCCAAGAACATTCAGAATTTTATAGCCTAGGAAAAATAACATAATGTCGGCTGAAGCAAGAGGAGTTTTTAATGCTTTTGAACAATAACAAATTAAAATTTAATATGTGGAAATTATTTTCATTTTGTACCACGTAAACAACATGTGTCAGCTGTTAGGCGAAGTGTTTTAAACGCGAGATTGATTCGAGAAAATACCGTTTTTTAAACACGGTATCAGCGACAGTTAAATGCTGGAAACATCTGACCTGACGCGCTGGGTCATAACGCTTGAACTTGCCTTCGTTAGATCACGGTTCACAGAGTACTGGGTTTTTATCAGGGTTTTATCAAGGTTAGTATGTGATGTGTGCACTTTGCAATGATACAACTGAAGGTGACCGCGGAGATGCGATAATTACATTTCTTTTCAGAACGGTTGCTATGGCCCGTGGAAATATCAGTTAGATAACACAAGCACAGCGTTTTACATTTTCTTTGATGGAACAGCCCTCACTTGCTTGTATGGCTGCAAAAAATGGAAACATTAGCTAAGTTAAACAATGAAAGTACGAAATGTCCTTATAAAATTGACATTACTTCCAAAATCCTGCCAGAAATTGGTAAAACAAAAAATAATATTTATCTTAGGCGTAAAAAATTAATGTATGTATATGTGTAACGCAGTCATTGAAGCTGAACAAAGCTATACCACTGAGAACAATAACATCTTAACTTCCAAGGATTTGAATTGAAAAAGTGTGTGTTCAACGAAGAATAGTAATACCAAATACTTGGAGACCCTAATATTTCACATAATTCTTTAAGAGGCTAGACGATTTGAAATAACGTTAATTTCATGCGTGTCATTTGTGTATGCTGATTAGACATCTGGACCAGGAGTGAACAATTAGCGGGTGGCTTAATTCCACGTGCCCTAATCAAACAGGATTGTGAGTTCTGAGTGAGCGAAAAGATTTGGGTGACTTTTAACATCGTGGTCTTGAGATCCGATGAGGGTAAAGCTAGGTGAGTAATAATACAATGTTTTAAGTTAAACGATGTAGAATGCTTCGTCTGCATTAAGAACTCGACACATGTCGACATGTTTCCACTCAACAACGTCACTATAAAAATCATCGTGTGCATCAGGAATATAACGTAGTAGTAGTTTAGTATCGACCACCTTCTTTACATTTATAGGTACGGGGTGCACATCACTGTGAGACTTTTCACTAGGCAATGGAACAGTAATGAGTCTATAGGTGTTTGAAATCAATCTGTCGAAGTCCCGTCTGGTTACAACACCTGGTGTGGGGCTTTCAAACTCAAACATGCAATACTGTTGGTCAAGACCTAAAATGGTACCTTTACCTCCTTTGAAACTGCCTATCCACATGATTCTATATAGATGGTATTCATTTTGTAGAACATAGACCACTAATTCTTGAAATATATGCCAAAATCGGAAGTATGCAATGTTGAGGTGAATTTACAGAGGGAACTTGCACCAGCAACGAGTTTCGTATACTCTTCAGGACAGTAAATTCTATCCACACTACTTAATTTCTTCTTAACGACACCAAAATCACGGTCAAAGGGCAGAAACGAGTGACCTCTTATCGGAATATAATAAAAGATCTTGTCAAATCTCTTCAAAGTTGCCACTATCAGTAAACAACGGACAACTTTATGATTTCTATCCTGACCTGGGAAGCCATCAGAAAAAAATATGTAGCTCCTTAACACGCTCGGGAATATTATTGTCGACGTACTCCATCAGGAATGTGCATACTTCATTTCCACCTTTTCCCCCTGTACCTTTATGATACAAGTGAAAATCTTCATTACCGGTTTTCCAATCATGAATTCTTAAAACAAAAACCCATAACTGCCTTTAGTAAGAAACTTCTTGTACAGGAACATGAATAAGGGGCACATTCTGCATAAAGTTCATTGCAATACCCATTACATTATCTTCATTTTCACTTTTCACTTTTTGTATTTTACGGTTTGTTATAAAACTTCTTGCACCTGTGCGTTTGCACTGCTAATTCTGCAGCTACCGTTTTTTTTTATTATTGTCATTTAAATAGCTACTTTTAATTTTCGTTTTCAACTCTTCACACTTACCGTAGACATCCACTAACGGTCTATCAAACATCAAAGAGTAATTTTCTTTAAATATTTGTAACAAAACCAGTGAGTCACTGTTGATTGTGGGTGTTTTTCTGTAAATAAACTGTGCATAATCTTTACATTCAAGGCAGCAATCAGGTACTTGATTGAACCGGTTGAGTTATGCACTTCCTAACCTTCAAACGATTCAATATGTTGGGCAACTTGTTCACAAACTTTTGGAGACATTACATTTGTTCTACTGTTCACATTTCCCCCCCTCGTTCATCCTTGGGTGACTTCCCAGCCTTTACCAAAGATATTAACCTTTGCATTCGTTTTGAGGTCGCATTGTGAATTCCGAGGAATGGTTTCTTGCATACCTGTACTTTCTTGCCTTCTTTCTCAGCATAATACATTACCGAGTGTATTCTTGATGTAGAGTCTTCTCCTTTCCTTGGCGTGTGTTTTTTCACTGGCACAAATTCAATTAAACCTTGCAGATACGCATCTTAGATGTTTTGGCTTTCAAAATCTTTTATTTTACACAAAATACATTAACACACATTTTTATAAGTTATCATAAAACATTTACGACGACATTGGCATTCACATTTGGATGGGCTGGCGCGGTTATGTTTGCCTGCGTAGTTGATATAAGGCTCACCACGGACCTTAGTACTTTAATTTTGTACAGTATTTATACAACTCAGGTCTTCGTATGACTCGTTTTCTCTTTCTGGGCACATTATATATCAATGCACTTGTAGCCCCATCGCCATCACTTTCACTGGAAGACATTTTCAGTGTACTTGTACAACCTTTTTAAACGCCAAAGTAATGTGTATAGCATTATTAGTCACTTCGCCTACAAACAACTTTCAACTGTTTCCTGTTGCCATACACATGGTCACCTACGATTTATCGCAGATGGCCATGACATAGTTATTTAATCATACTAGAGGCAATTTGCTAGAGGAATGTATTTTTTATTTTTAAAAGGGACATTTTGATATTTTTCAAAATAAATATGAAATAGATTTCTCAGTTAATATCTTATATTATATGAAGACTTGTGTCCTTTTCAAACACTATGGTGTATTTAGAGATATGAGGGTCAGGCAGCTTTGTACCTTACTTTGGTCAATTGCATTACTTAACCCCTTTTCAGAATAGATTATTCAATTGAAATTTAGTGTCACCGAAGAGTTTAAACCCCGGTTGAGTTTCCCTTCGTCATGAAGAACTGTAAATCTTGTACTATGGATATCTAATTTTCTCGCTCTTTGAGTTTAATAACATTTTGTATGATAACTATTTCTTACTAGAAATCACCAGCACGCGTATTTTTTCTCTGTTTTTATTATATTGATTGCAAATAAAATATTAAAATATATAAGTAAGGTAAAAGTAATATATCAATTTAACTATAAATAAAATACTTTTATGTCTACAGAAAAATAAAACGCTTTGAAATACGACATATTTAAAAACCACCAAAACGCGTCATGTATGGGGTGATTTTTCAAAGGCTTGATTAGAAAGTGTGAATATACTGCAAACAGAATATAGAACGATGCCTGTCATCGCATTTGTCGCCTTGTACAGCCAGATTTTATACAAGGTTTTTTAATAGAGTCTGTCCTATTTACCGTTACAGGTTCCATACCAGCTTTCGTACCTTGCCCCATCACGCTGCCTTTTCAAAGTTAAGACACACTGCATGGTTATTACTTGAAACGAGCCGATGAAGAAACCAAAAATTACGCATCGATCTTGATTATTCGTTAGCGAGCTTGGAACGCTTTATAAATTATTTAAAATTTGACACAGACGAACAATATTGAAGACAGCAACTTCTGTTCACTGTTAAAACCTGTACTAAATATTTAAAATATTTCCAACAGAAGGAACATTTATTAAGAGCGAATTTACAGCTATACAAGCTGTACGGAAATTAAACGCCCACACTCTGAGAGGTGACTTCTTGAGAAAAATTAATCCGGAAGTATACAGGACACCATAAACCTAAACGGAATATTAAAGGAGATACGAGGCTATAAAAATTGGGTTTTGAAAATTTATTTTTGCTGAATGCCTTGTACTTTCTGCCAACTGTAAGGATGGTGGCGATTTATCCCCAGGACGTCCCACGCCGGTCGATTGGGACACGCCCATTTGGCGCGCTGTGGTGCGTGTACTAGTGGAGGACACGTCGTCGATGTGATGACGTATCACTTCCTCAAACCGAACAGCGTGCACAGACCGGGGGCGGCCAGCATTACGCATGTGTCTCTGCAACAAGGGAAGCATAAGTCACCTTTCTGTTGCGTACTTTGTAGGCGTTGTACAAGGCATTCGGCGAAAATAAGTTTTCAAAGATCAATACTCACATTCTCATATCTCCTTTATTCCGTTTAGGTATACTGTGTCTTATATATTGTACACCTTATTTTTCACACTGAATCACCTCCCGTAGTTTGGGCGTATAATTTCCGAACATCCTTTAAATACACTTGGCTGTTCTAAACGCAATTTAAAATGCGTGAAGTTACAGGGCAGTGGGAAAGTCGCGTTACTCGGAGGGAAGCATTATTCTAAGACAGGGTTCAAAATCCCGTCGGACATTTCCTTTTTTTAAGTGATGAATGCGGATAATAATTTGGTGCGTTAAGAAAAAAATTAAGTTTTGCGATTGAATGAAACTACATCAGTAAGTACTGAATTTATGTAACGGCCAACAATGAAACAGCAATATTGAGATATGGTAGCTAGTTTTATTTTAATAGACCAACATAAATAACTGGCTAGCATCAGTTCTACAAGTGGAATTCATACGTACCATATGCTATACACACCGATTGTTTCAAATGATAGTACGCCAAGTGCTGTTGTGTAATAGGAATCTTCCATGCAAGTTAGCATAGTAGCTAGTATACGGGTTCGTACACCAGGCCTTGTAAAATCCTGTACAAGACCAAGTACGGCAGGAGGTATAGTGTAACATCGACTTTAGCGAGCACGGTCGCCGAACACCACAGTAGTTGTGCTGCAAGAGTTCTAGATCACAACTGTGGGGGCTTTGTTTGCTACACGCGGTACTGACAGTATTCCTGGCGACTGTAGCTTTATCATCCACTCCTCGGTGGTATACAGGTCGAATAAGAATTCGACTACGCTACAAGTACACTGTAAATCTGAATAAGTAATATCTGTCCGTGAAATAATATTTACTGAGAATTAGTTCAAACGCTGTTACAGACTGGCCAATCAGTCAAATGAACGGAGAATTAATGTCACTGTGTTGTATTTACTATCTATCGTGTATGGAGATACGACGTAAAACGTACTATTGTTTTCGATTCTTTCGTTCTTAAGATGGAGACTACGATATTTGATACCTTAATACGGGGTCTTTGGCCCTTGGTGGTGACTTGGGCGCAAATTAAGGTAAGCCTATTTACTGTTTTAACTGGTAGAATCAAATGCGTTTTATTATGTTTTGTGATTTATTAATCAAAGAGCAAAAAAACCTTCATTTTTAATTATTACAAACGTAAATACAATATTTGGGCCACAGTCACCCAAAGTGCCAAGTCACACCACCTTATGGTACATGATAAAGTACATGAAAAGTGCTTTTTGTCGATATTAAAACAAATAAATATGTCTTATCAACTCGTAAATTATTGTGGAGTTTAGTGAGGTTGTACTACGGTCCAAATCAACTAGTTTATCAAATGTTTGAAAAACGAACCCTCTACGGATTACTCTGTGCGTCCATTTAATGCTGAATAAATAAGTACAATGTAATGTCCCCATGCAAAAGTATTTCATAGTTCTGAAATAAAAGCGTTTTGAGAAAAATACATACAATGCAAATAAATATCAAACCTTTCACCACGTAAAAATATTCCATCCTTCGGTAATAAATGTGCATTATGCTACTAATCACTGCCTGATGACTTTATTCGTGCGTGGGTCAAGGACAACAGGAAACGTTTTAGAAAAGTAAATATCTTGAAAATGTTTTTATTGTTACACATATGTGTATTCAAAAAAAGTAAAATAAAACACCCTCTTTAGTATTCACAAATGTTTACTTAACACTAGTAGTTTTACCGTAAACACATGCTACTATTTTATCTCCATCGTTGCAACATTTACTGGGGACGTGACAGTCAGTGTGCCCGTTACGCAGATAGGGGCAGTGACTTTTTTCAAAGGTTGATTTCAAAATTGCTCACTTTACCGTAAACCGACTTTATACACTTTTATGTATACAAACATGTACACACACCAGTAGTCGCGGTGGTACAGTGGTTAGACAACTCAACTTCCAACACGGCGAACATGTCTCCATTCCCGACGATGTCAAGCCCGGGACTTCGCAAATGGGGAACGTGGCGGACGCTGTTGTTTGCCAGGCGAGGGTATCTTTAGGTATTCCCGTTTTCCACCACTATTACATTCCGTCACAACTGCGTGTCCACTTCATTTCACCCTTATCGGCGCTGTGGTAATTTGTTTTCTAAATACCTAATAAACTTCTACTTTTTTCTCTCTCTCATTCTACCAGTTACGCCACATAACGAGGCTACTGAATTTTTTTCTCATAAAATTTAATGTTTATCTAACCTTACACATACTAAATTTTGTTATGAAAATAAATGTAAATATTAATATATGTATTAAAATGAAATAAGTTGTGTCAATACACGTTATGTAGTAGAACTCCATGGGTTTGTTAGTTGCCTGCGTGTGTCGTGAAGGATGGTTTGTCAGACAATTCCTAGGGTTGATTACCACTTTACCTGAAGATGAAGTAACAGTTATCATTGGAAATATACCAAAATTATTATAAATACTAATTACTATATTTTAAAAACTATTTTTACTGTCCTTTTATTACCTCATTAGCTAATTAGTTGTTGTGAGGAGTTTAGTAGAACTCACCTGTATATCAACGAAACTCTGAATAAATCATACAAGTCAAATGATTCAACTGTGGTTGGTTTCTTCACAAAGTTTCTGAATGTAAATATTAATTTTTAATGTTGCTATCGTCGGGTAAATAGCAATTTCATTTACAATTTAATATAATAAACAATTAGCCTGCATATCATTAACCATGTTAAAAAAATTAAGAAGAAAATTAAATACTGGCCTTAATAGAAAACTTTTATTTGATACACGTCAATATTAGATAGACGTCACATAAGGAGTTTACAACTGTATGGCCTGAAACCCAAAAATATACTTGTAACACGAGTGTTTTCAAAGCCTATAAAAAATTACACCAAACATGTAAGAATTATGGTTGTAGAAAAGCCCATACTAACTCTTGAAAATAAAATGTATGTAAATTTCAATTTACAAATGTACCGTTGAAACAAATTAGAATATTAACAGAAGTTAAGATTTGCAGGATTTTATAAACAGCTTCAATTTTTACCTTCGCGAAATGTTAACTGTATAACTATAATCGCTTATTCTTTTTTCTTTTTTCAATATCATTTTTTTTTTCAATAAATTCCCGGCATTACCAGTTATTTAAGTAAAACCTTTGGAACTTATGTTCTTGAGATACACAGTTTCCGGGTAAGAAAGTAAGCCCTTGCTTATTTATTATACACATTACTGACGCCTCGTTCCAAGTAACGACCTTGTAATCCTTCAAGAAAAATGAAAATATTCAGCATAGCTATAAATGACTTCAGCAGTGTTGGTTGGTCTTCTTTTTGTTAAAGTAATTTGGTGGCTACACGACGTTTCCCGTTGGTCCTGTACATAAATAATTTTTTTTACAAATGGAAAGAGACAGATTATTATAATGTCACAAGTTTTGATAGTATCTTATTCAATGTAATTATTAGTATCTTTGTAAGCCTAGGAGGTTCTTTATTAATTGGTATTCGTTTAAACAATTTATATTGAATATTTTTCCTAATACGAATAAATGTTTATGATAATTTTTAAACGTCTGTAGTAACAATTTAACAGTCGAGACACACATTACGTAATGTCTTTACAACATCGATCTAAAAATCGTTATATGACTTTTTTTGTATCATATTCATTAACACTCGAAATAATTAAGGGAAAAAAAATTTACCAGATATGCTATAAATTTGCAAATTCCAGTTGCAAATAAATTATACTGAGCGATTTAGAAAACCACCTTATCGCCAAAGGAATTAAAATTCGTAAATTGTTTCTAAAAAAAAGTAATAACCAGTGCCAAGTTTGCATATAAATACATCATGAGAGCGATTTTAATATTAATAAAAATGGTAAATATTCACAAAACACTTCTAGCCAGTGCTTGTTGCAAACGTGCAGCTAGTAATGCTTCTTTATTTATCGAACTGACAACGTATAAAGTGAATAATAATATTATTTCCTTTTCATGTCCATATTGAAAATCATTTGTATTTGATAACGACTGTTGTACATTTTGCCGTATCTTTAAATCTGCAAGGGAAAAATTTGACTATAATACTTTACAAATACGAATTTATGGAAAGCTCAGAAATGATAAAACAGAAAACGGTGCGTAATTTCGTAATAGATGATTGTATGAAAGTTTTGGTGACGGTTTAATAGTGACCCAGACAATGTGGCAGGGTGAGAAAAATACGTCGTTGCTCTTTATATTTGGTTTGGTGATGTAGAAACTTATCACAAGCATTGTAATAAAGCAGGTACTTTTAACACTTGCTGCATGTGTAAGAACGTTGTCCGCGTATCACGGTAAGAGTTACAAGTTGTAACTGAATTGATAACATTAATCGAATATTTTCCCCCCAAGTTTTTGTTGTAACATTTCAACTGCCAACACTGAGGGGTCAGCCCTACACGACTGTTTCTTATTTTATTAATTAAGAATAGTAATAATTAAATTAAGTGAAAATATTCTCTAACTTTTTACTTAAATGTTTAACTGACGGATGGAGACATTAGTTTATATAAAATACTTTATTATCTCGGTAGACTATAAAGAGTAGGCTAGTGTGCTAACATAAACCAATGTCACATGTAAACTGGCACTACTCATAAGCTGAAATTCTAGCTCAGAACTTTTTAATCTGCAGGTAAAGCCTTTAGTGACGAACTCAGCCATAGAGTACGTCTCTGTTAAAAAAGTATCAGTTTAGCACAAGTACGATATAGTCTCTTGATACATACTTATATTTCCTTGCTTATACTTCTCCCCATGCATAAAAAAAATTTTGTTTCACTAGCAAATAACGGATATCCTATCGAAGCAGAAATTGCAATAGAATACAATATCATGCCTTACTCATTTTCTGGAGTAGCAGCTTAAATGATGCCCGCCTTTTCTTAGGGTAATATTTTCTATATTATTTCCCGGCATCATGTCAGGCAAATTTTGACGTATTACCTTATAGAAAACACTTCCACATCTCAAACACTAAGTCACGATTCCTGATCACCCACTTGTCTTGAAGTGCAAAAGACAGACAAATGCTAAAATCCAACTTTATTATAAATGCATACGTGGATTGTGTATGTATTGTTCACAGGTGAGCATGTAGGTTTTCGTTAAATTATATGAAATTAGTCAAATAATATACAGCTGTGTACCGGGTACTATCAAATAAATGCTTTCAAGTAAAAACAACAATAAAATACTAATTTTATGATTAATCTAACTAAATAAAAGAGAGATGAGGAATATATTGATGTATATTAATAATTATATCTTGCGGTGGAAACCATAAGGTGTTCATTTGCGCATATTGTGTAATGCATCCAATGATTCTACAAGGAATTTGAGATAAATAAGAAGTGAAGAAAGTAAAATTTGCATCAAACTAAGACCGTTTTAACTGAACGTCTGCCAAAGACGAGCACAAGGTGTAGCATAGCGTTACCTCCAACATGAATTAACATATGAGCGCTTAAAAAAAAATAGCTTATTAACATTTCATGCTGCGCGCCTACGAAGTTCTACAAAATAATGTATCCTGGATCATAAACCACCAGCAGTTCCCGACACGTGGTTCGATTAAATAACCTGGCAGTTTGTAAGCAGATAGGGAAGCGCAGTATCTACTTACTAGTACGAAGTGTTTGTTGCGTTCGTAAACGGCATAACAGTAATGTAAGGTCATCGTCAGGCTAATTCTGTACTACTAACGCTAGTTTGCTGCGTTCGCGAACCGTGTTTGAGTCGAGTTGGCTTCAAAAGTGATTCTGTACACCCACGTTGCGTTAACGCTCCCGTGCGTGGACCCATGAAGTGAAGCAAAAACTGAAGAAAATATGCGCGGGTCTCAGAGGCTGCGCATAGTCGACGGATCGTTTGCGTTTATTGTTGTACCGTTATTATAAATATGTTCTGTGGTTTACAAATGATCGTACAATAATTTTGTAATTCATATCATTGCTCACATTAATTTAGTTTGTTGAAATGTATGTCCGTATTTATTTCGTGTGATCTGAAAATATGCAGGTGGCGTCCATAACCTTTCGTTGGTAGTTGACGAAATGTGGCTAACCTCCTCTTCGTACAGCTGCAGATACGTATTTAACGGCAACGCGTTTAAAAGGTGATAGGAACACATTCACAATTTCCGAGATGCGTTTTCGAATACTATTTCGTGTGATCAATGAAATGGGACATGATGAGTGCCAAATGTTGGCTCGAAGACAGCCAAGACTGCAGAAAACATTATGTTACTAAGACGTACTATGTAAAAATTATGCTTCGTAATAGAAAGACGCATACGTACAAAACATGAACCCTTGTTTTTGTCGTAGTAGTGTGTCTGAGAATATGGTTTAGAAATTTCGAGACTTAAAACCATTAATGATAACCGTAATTAAAATGCTCTCAAATAAAAGCGTGGAATTGGACAAAATGCAGTGGTATTTTAAGGTACATATATGTTTCCCAAAACGGTTGTTTTTTAATTCCTTAAACTAAAAAAATGTAAGGCTACGCTTATAAAGTAATTTTTGTAGAAAATATATTAAAATTAACTTTAATAATTTCTAATACAAAGTTTCTTCACCATCTACACCAGAGTATTGTTTTCAACATGGCATCAATCAAAGTTGTCCTTTTACGAAATAAGAAAGAAACGCCTGCACACTCAAACAATAACACATAATTTTATTCGCAAAAATTTAAATTACTAATTTGATAGTCAAAGAATTTTTGTGTGTTCACCGGTATTGTCATGCAAAAATTAACATAGGCCATATGTGTAAACTGAATGTGTTTAGAATAAATTTGTGGTTCATAGTTTTAAAAACATCCAGTGTAAATAAACCTAAAATTAATTATACACATTAAAAATCCTAATTAATCATAAAACCATTAAAAAAACATGATTTAAGCAAATTCAAATTTTCTGCAATGGACTAAAGATTGCCACAATGACTTCCCAGCAGAAAGCAAAACACACACCACCACAAATGACTAGAACTTATAGTGTGGTAAGAGCTTAAATTGTAGGCCTAGTAACTCACAACTGCATGTCTATAAACGTTACCCAAAAGAAAATTTCTACCGTGAAACAGATACATGTATTAAATCAACCATGAAAAATATGTATGCTATATTGTAGTGAAGTTCTGTGTCATGTATAAGGGTGTAGTAAATTACAGCTTAGGTACTTTGGGCAACCCGACTTTTTAATCTGTTTTACAGTACACGTTTGCAAACGATTCACACTTCAGTATAGTGCATTGTTTACAAAAACAAATCAACGTTTATCTGAGAAAAAAAACACACCGAGAAATAAACAAACAAGGTGGCAAATTTAAACAGCACTAATGATTCTCATTTTCGTTGTGAAACGAAATATTTTGCAACAAAAGCGTAGTCAACATACGACTACCATAGAAACAAAACCTCTAAAGTTATTTACTTAAAGCAAAATTTTGGGTAGAAGCAAATTTGAGAGTCCAAAGCAAACTTGTGCATACAGAATCGCCTGAGAGAAACGGAACACTATCTTTACAGTTAAAGTTAAATAAATAGCTCTAAGAAGCAACTTAGCGTTGGCGGTACAGAATAAGCCTGCATGATAGCGGTAACTTTCCGTAAAGCGTTTGTGTAGAGGCTGAATATTAATTATACTGACATTCGTAGTTAGGTAATTCATTACAAAAAAAATATATATGTTGTGACTTCTAACCCAACTAGGTTTTCTAAGGGAGGTACATGCACGTAAAAGTGTAACTTAATAATGCGTGAATCTACAAGAACTGTAGAATAATTGCCAATGCAACTTCTTCCTTGTTTATACAATTTTTATGTATGCAGAGAAAAAAGGGCTAACAAATTAAAATTGACATTAAAAGCGAAAATATAAAACAAATGGTGGTAAACGTGTATTTTTAAGGAATATTGATAACTCTACGGCCAATATCAAAGTTTAAAAACGTTTCCATTGCAGAACACCTCAGGCATGTCATATTAAAGGAAAACCGGGCACAAAATAAATACCCCACAAAATTTTGGAATATACATACAGAATGCAAAAACGTATGGCGTATACACAAAAGAAAGCGTAGCAATTACAAGTTACCAACGGTACCGATACAAAAAGTGAAATCCCAAGTGTTTCTAACAAACAAACAGTTTCCCATTATCACAGACAAATAAACACCTAAGAACAAGTAACTTATCGTAATGGTGTGTCTGACTAGGGAGGGTTTCTCTCTTCCCACTGCAGCTTAGTAACGTGTATGGCCTCCGCGTGTATTGTGCATGTCCCTAACACTCAGTGGCATGCTTGTAATCAATGTGTAGACGTCATCTTCCGGACTAAGGTCCCTTTCCATCTGGGCAGCTCTTATGAGATCTGGAAGTGTGTCTGGAGGTCATGGACTATTATAAACTGCAGTTTTCAGCTTGTCCCAGCCATGTTCAGTGCGCTCTCTGTTGATCACAACAGAACTACATAACCCCTATCATGCAAACTGCCATATCTCACAATATTCCAAACTTTTTGTGAGGTGCATATTAAGTGCTGATTTTGAAGCCTGGTAATGAGGCAATACTTGTGGCAGGTATGCTGCAAGAATAGCCTATCAGCCAGGGTGCAAAAGATCTCGTAACATTAGTGTAAAGTTTTCTTGCAAACGACGTTTCTGAGGCGATCACACCAAGGCTACATTTCCTTTATGATATAGACTTTAATGTCCTCAAACAGTCGTCGATAATTCAAAACAGTCAACACTTTTAGGGTGACGATCACTTTTTTTTTTCTTATATGCTGTGTCTGTTAACAATCATAACTCGTGTAGCGTTTGCGTGTTTTCGATGTCGCAAGCAATACGAACTAAATACGTTAGTAATTTGATTGGATTTATTGTGTAGTTACGCACTTTTAAAGGCTATACACGGTAAACTGAGCACTTTTGAAATCCCTGCTGAAGATTTTTTTTGTGTGCACATTATGTATTTTTTCCATCACATGTAAAATTAACATTGCCATGGACATAATCCCTTTATCCGTGCGTCCGTCTAGTTAAAATTGTAAAATTATTAAAAATTAAAAATATTTTACAAATTGGTTACTTCTTATAATTCTATGCATTAAGAAAACAGAAAGCAGAATAAATAATTTCAGTATTTACATATGTTTACTTGGCACTTGCAATATAGCGTCAATACACGTTAGTACTTTCTATTCGTCGTTGCTAACTTTACTAGGCGCATTCCAGTCGGTGTGCCTGTAAGAGTATATACCGGTAGGGGCAGTGACCTGTTTCGAATGTTGAAAAGAAGCACTTAGCAATGTTTGTCACTCTTTATATTGGTCGAATCTATTCATAAAGTGTTTATTGTTCGATCTGGATTCTCCTAAAGAAATGTAAAATGTTTAATTTAATTACCTGATTCCCAAGCAAATAATAAGCTGTTTTACTAGTGCTAGAATATATGCTTGCTTACGAAGTGTTTGTTATGCCGTAAAAATGTCGTAAATGACTTTTTATTGAAGATAGGAAGGAAAACTCTGAAAAAAACAATACTGATACAATCACTCTGGGAATTTTTTTTTTTCAATTGTCGTTTTGATTTTAAAGTTTGTAACCCTGATCCGTGCGTGGTTTCACAAGTTGGATTATTGCGATTGTGAAAGTTGCCGCAAATTTTCAACTGTTACAAAACGCTTAACATTACTACATGCTGAGTTTCAAGAAAAGAGAACTCCTATGAAGTATAGAGTCCATGATGCATGGTACTTTTGACGAATAATCAGTCCCATTCGGATTCCCGTAACCAAGAGTCTTTAATGTAATTGACATTTCTTTCAACAATATTAGCGTTGGTAGTCGTCGATGTAGTATGGGACAGGCTTTCTAACCGTAAGACATTATAATTTTCTCTGAAACTAAACATGTAATGATGCTGAGTGGTTCGCGCACATTGTGATCTTTTTGTGCCAACTTAAACGCTCTCGATAATCTGATAGATGATTTTAAGAACAACGTAAGGCAATGTGTTGTAAGTAGCTGCAAGAAATACAAGTGATATTTTTTTACGGGATGTGTAGATAGACTGCTACGATCCTTAGCATATTTTTATTTTCTGTATGTTTACTGCACCTCTTCATTGTATACAATTACGAATTACTTCGTATTCAAGACATGAAGGGAGTGATAGCCATCCTTTTAATATGGCATGCATAATTAACATCACGAACAAAACTGTTCGTAAACATTTTATTGGAATTGCTGTGATTTAGCAGTGAAATTGTTTTTATTTGCAGTATAATTTTTCGTATTGTTTAGTTCTGCAGATTGCCAATGAGTTTAGCCCGACAGCAACACGTTGTTGCTATCGCAGTTGCGCGTATAACACAGCAACACGTTGTTGCTATCGCTTGCTGCTGCCGGCCAGGCTTGTCGTCGCCTCACAATGTGTGTATTGCAAATGAATCAGGAATGGATACTGCTTCTTCACGCTGTACAGTTAGTTAAAAACGCAGACTCTGACACACTGAAAATTGAAACTCAGTGAACTACTTTTTGTACTGTGAACGTCTCTGCCATTTTCTGTCATTCGATCGTTAGTTTCGGCAGCGAAAAGCCCAACCCGCTTCACGCAACGTCAAGACCGTTGTACACTTTAAATTATTATCTACTCAATTTCTGACATGAATTTCTGCGAGTGGTACTACAACTATGGTAGCATCAATGTTGAATATTAAGATATCTGTGGTAAATCGGCAAGCAGTCTGACATAAAATAGGTACGTCTTATATTTCATTCAAGTTTCTGTACGAGTGAACGCTACAATTGCTGCCGCAAATGCTTTAAAGTGAAATAAATATTCTTGTTCCCCACTTCGTTCTGCTAAACAAGCATGGATGACCAGCCTCCATACACAAAACTGCAATTATACGGAGCTATAGATGCATGTGTGTATGTTTTTTTTTGAGAGCTTTAAGTGTTTTGGAAGAATTTTCACTGCAACATTAGAACCAACTTCACTAATATGTTTTTATTTCGGGTAAACAGTACTTGTGCACATGGCGAGTGGTTTTACCTTATAATTTTTAATGATTTCAACGGTAGCTTAGTAGGCCACATGTCAAGTTTCATTACACCTACGACAATATATTTAACTCTCAACAACACATAAACTTATAGGAAATTTCAGGTGCAAGCAATGGCGAGTTATACCCTTATATACACGCGCAGAAAAGAATCGCTCTAGAGAAACATTTCCTCATAAACTTACCTGAAACTCTTACGCAACATTGGTCTTTTATTTTTTTATTTTTTTTTCTGTTTTGGCTTTCATAAATCTATGGCTTTCGATTACGTGTTTCATGATGGTTTGCCTCACGAACCGTGAGAATATGAATTTAAATACGAAATTTAGCAAGGAATTATTTATGAACATAGTCCACTCATGGATACTTCCAACTTTTCTGTAGCCCTGCTAAAGTTATAATTCATACTTTCTTCTACTAAAGTTCTACTTTTCTCTGTTTTATGCAAACCAAGTTAACTAAGTCTAGAAAATTGCGCCAAAAGGGCAGCGCACCGCAGTTGTGCGCCCTCAGTTTAATGATATTTTGTATGAGAACAATTACTTAGCGGCGTTACCAACACAACTATTTCCTCTCTGTTTTTACTCGTATTAATTATAAATGAAATATTAAAATTTATAAACAAAAATATGCAAAAGATTAATTTAACTAAAAATAAGGTACTTTATCTTATCAGAAATATAAAACGCCTTCTTTAAGGAGACAACAAAACGCGTCTTACATCGACTAAAATTCCAAAGGTTTGATTTAAAAAAATTGTGATTAGTCCTTACTAATATTATAAATGCGAAAGTCTGTGTTTGTTTGTTTGTTACCACTTAGCTCCATAACGGCTGAACGGATTTTGATGAAATTTGGTATTTAGGTACTTTAGAACCTTTGGAATAGGACATATGATACTTTTTATTCCGGAAAATTGTACGGTTCCTGTGGCATGACAACAAAACGTAATTCTGCAACGGCTGGGAACGTGACAGAAATATTTTTTTCCTCTGGTGTGAGAGTTTATCAGGCCTCCCAAAGACATCTGAAATGGCTTAACGACTGCTATCAATCGATAACAACCGGGACCGAATATTTAACGTGCCCTCCGAAGCCCGGAAGCGCTCAGATGTTATGCCACTAAACGGTCACCCATCCAAATGTGTGCCGCTGGGAACGCTGCTTAACATTGGTGATCGATGAAAAGGTAGTATCTAGGTACGCTTTTTTCTAAAACTACAACTCGATAAAAGTCACGTTTTATTTTCATACATCGACGCTGGAAAGTGGAAATGTGGTAACTACGCGATAAATACACTCCAATAACAATACACTACTTCTTGACAATTCGCTAAAAAAATATTTCCTTCCTTTTGGGTTGCGTAATCAGTTAAAAACCTGGACAAACATAGCATAATTTTGTAATTATGTTTTCACATAAGTGAATTGTCTTTTCCCAATATGTATTTATTACTCAATTTTACCCGAGCGAAGCAGAGCAGTGGGTTCTCGGAAGAACTCCGAGAGAGTGTGTGGCGCTGCGCCCTGGTCCTTGACCGACTGTCGGGCGATAAGACGAGCGGCCACGCGATCGGCCTCGTGACGGCTCGATGGCGGGGCGACCACTGAGAGACATTCCGCCTGACGACTGGACGAGACGAACATCCCCCTACGCGCGCCGCTCACCATTGCTTCCTCCGCCCGCCGCACCATGGCGCTGTGGTCGCTGCCCGTCGTCCTGTTGCTGCTGCTGACGTCACGGGTCCTGGCCGACACCTGTCCCGACAGGGACGCCATTGCCAACTTCAACAGCTCCGCGGTAAGACCACGCTTAAGGATGGGAATCGGAACTAAATAGTCGATTAGTTTTTTAACGATTGATACGATTGAAAGAACCAATTAATAGGTCCTGAATACTAGATTACACACTTACTCGATTAATACATTTTAAATGTTATTCATTACTTAGGAAAATTAAAAGCAATTGAACAAACTTAACAGAAATGGGCTCTGTGCATCCAAAAATTAAATATGGCAGAAATAAAATTTTTTTTGCAATGTTTGGCGATCATGAATGAGGTAGGGCTAACTTTCGATGACGTTCTCCACCCTTGGGAGTGGGTTATGGACATAGGTTGTTAAGACACTTGTTGAATGATTTTTTTATGGGGAGCAACTAGGATATTTTTAAAACATGCCCGCGTGTAACGTGACTACGACTGTCGCATGTCGCTGTTGTCCCGACAAATATTTGTTTTACGGTGTAAATAGCTTGCTTTACTTGTATAAATGTGCGAAGTTATGAAACAATGAAATATTGCTACGTTTAATAGCCCCGTGTTATACTATTACTCAATACAAATAAGGTAAAATGTTACCATAGTATGTATTAATCGCGTGGTTGCGTTCACTGCGTACGACTGCTTCCTTTAGTTATACCCTTTCCACATCGCCGTCACGTGACACCATGACGTCAGGAGGCGGGGACCTCTAGCCTTTCATTCAGTTACGGTTGGAAAAGCTAACGGTTAGATCGTTTAAAGAAAATCGCAACTTTAGGACATGGTCATATATCGAAATATAATCAAATGAAGTTAATCGGTTAATCCAAAGAATAAAAATATATTCCAAATATCGAATTATCGAAATGAAATGACAGGTTACCATACTATAATCCATTAACGGTTACTTCACACTTTTCTGGAGCTCTGCTAAAGTTCTACGTCCACGATATTCCTCCGCCACGTGCAAACTAAACTTAAATAAAGTCTATAAAATTACAGCAAAGAACAACGCACCGAATTCGTGCGCACTCAGTTGCGAAAAATATTTTGTGTCAGAACTATTTCTTCCTAAACGCTACCAACACATATGTTTTTTTTTCACTGTTTATATGAATATTTATTATAATTATAATAATACAATTTATAAATAAAATATTGCTAGAACTTAGATTAAAAGAAAAAAAGGTTACTCATATGTTAACAGAGGTATAACACGATTGCGATATATTGCGTATTTGCGAAATAACTAAACACGTAAAACATGGGGTGACTTTTCAAAGGTTCGATTCAGAAAGTGTGAAGAAACCGTGAATAGACTATAATCGGATGGTAATCGAACATCCCTGGAGTAGATAATTACGCAGAGACGAAATGGCGAGGCGGTTCCTTTGATGTGGGCGTACCCATCCTGATTGGCTGCGTGAGGCTCTGGGTACGGGTCTTGTGTCTTGCTGGCTACAGCCTGATGTGGAAAGCTGCTTAACTATTGGCTGGGCTGCTGGCCGGCAAGTGGGTTACCAGGCGCTGATTGGCGAACGGCGTTCCGGCATGTTTCTGGCCAGTGATGTGATTTTGCTAGCATGTGTGGCTTTAGTTCGTGGAATAAGCGGCTGTTTCACCAGTGTATTCTTAGATAGTCTGTGGTGAGACACTCCTGTACTGAGCGGCTTCACACGTCTGGATGACGACAGCCTTTATACGAGCATACATATTGCGGATGGCATTCAAGCAATTACTTTTTTTTTTACTTTACTAGCTTCACTGATACAATTCCTTCCTGTTATGTTTGCCTAGTGTAGACGTACAACTTAAATTTCATTCGTGAAGATTCGCAAATAGAACACACAAACTGTTATTCCGATTTTTAAGAAATGGTTATTATTCACTTCTCCGTGAGTAAGACTACAGGCTGAGATGTGATTTAGATATAGGTATTTCTATTACAAATTAAAACCCATTTTCTTTATTATTTAAGTAATGCATGATTGTTGCACATCGTGTTTCATGAGTCCATTATTTACATCATTTAAAATTTTAAATACCAATAACACAGGCCGATATTATATATCGTGAAAAAGAAACAGGTAGGTAAAATAATTATTTTCTGTGTAGGTGTGTATTTCACCACTATATTTATCACTGATATTTTCTCAATTTGACAGTTCATCTCCCTTCAATGCACAACATTCTTAATAACCTAACATCACACTGCTCGTGTTGCAGATTTATCTCTTTAATTGCTGCGCTTCTTTCTTGTTTTTCAGTTGTTTATGGCATTCCTTCTTTCTTCGGTTTTCCCGGACACATACCGACACCAACTTTCTTTTTCTATTCTTTATTTTACTTTATCCTATAATCTTTGCTTAGGAATTTTTAATTGCAAAATATTAATTTATTTTACATAAATTTTATTTTAGTACTGTTTTTTCTAGTTCTATTTTCCGTCAATCCTTGAGGTTTCGTAAAAGAAAATAAATTTATTTCCCCAATCGTTTATATTATATTTTCATGACAAATTACACACTTTCTTTCAAAGATGGCGCATTCTGTTACATAATTACGCAAATTTCTGTTATCTATATTTCAAAATATTTGTCCCAGTTTATTATTTTCATTCAGATAATACTCTTTTGCCAGTGTCTCAAATTTACGAGAATTAGCATTACAGTAGTAATTATCTTTCAAGCTAAATGGCAATGGTGTTGCAAGGTTTCTGCGATAATTTAAATTGGCTGTATCCGTTGCCGAAAGTAAGCCTAAGAACAAAAAAAGAAACCGAAAACCAGTAAAATCCCAGATAATGAACAACAAACAACTAGGAACTACATAAGAACCTAACAGTCAGTAGATCACGACTCCTTTTGAATTCATCGCCTTGCGCCCTTGTGCACTTTCTATTGCGCCCTTCGCAATATATAAACTCTTGTTCGTTTGTATCTCGATTATTGACTGATCGATGTGCGAGTTTCTGTTATTTACGCCGGAAGCCAAGATGGGAAATCCGCGTGTTTATTTACTTTTTCATTTGCAAGCTAACAGTATCATCCGCCGACCATTTCACACACAAAAATATTAAATACAACAGGTTAAACGGCCAGAAATTATAAAACCACTTATGAAATACAAATACTAAATAGTTTTAAGGTTTTTTGAAGACCGTTTGTTACCCAAAAATAAAGAGTGAACAAACAGCAGTGAACAGTGGAGCATCTAAAAACGATCTCGGGCATGAGACACGTGCCCTTGGCTAACGGATATATTTTAGGGTGCATTTGTGCCCTAGCTGTGAATTCGGACAGCGATTATTTGACGTCGCTCTCTAGGTGCTATTTTTTAGGGCACGAAGTCAGTTAAGGGCCCTTAATACGTGAATTCACACACGGTACATGAAGCAATGAGCAACAGGGAACCAACTGGGCAAGAAAATGGTTGAAAAGCAATTCCAAATAAAACAGCGACACACTGCAGTAATAAAACGGACAAAAAAACGGTATCGGAGAACACATGGAGACCATTAGCACTGAAATACAAAAGAACAATAATATAAGAGTACACAGCTGTGACGTACATAAATCTGTAAAAATTATTTCCTAGTCAACAATATTGAAAAGATCAAAAAATAAGAAAACAACACAAATAAATGATAAATTGCAATACTAAAAACCAATGTCACAGGACACAACATGAAAATGACAAGAAATATTCAGCACTGGTTTCCAAACAAGAATTTGCCTGAAAAAAAAATGGGGGTGCGTGTACTTATGTACGCGCGTCAGAAGTTATACTTCTTTGACGTGACTAAAATAAAATTTGATACGCGCCTGACCTCAAATGCTGGTTGCTAAGTAACAGCATGCATTAATTATCTGCTTGATTGCAATGTTCACTGTCGAATTTCGTTACACTCTGCGCGCGCAACTTCCGTTGCACACTCAACTTTTACCCTCAGCGCACCAAAAGAAGTATAACTTCAAAAACAAACACGACGAAACATTAACGAAAACGCAACACATATAATTTAAGCAAGGCTTCGCGATGTTTCAGGGTCTGTAATATGCCCTCTTCTTTAGGTGAGACGCTGCATGAGATAGACAGACCGCGGGTCTCTTCTGACGAAGAGGGCAGATTCCAAACTCCAAAATGTTGTGAAGCCTTGCTTACATTATCTTTATTGCGTTTTCGTTATTGCCCTATCGTGGTTTTTGGTGAAGTCTTGTTTCATTATTTGTACTGAATCATTTTTGTTATTGTCCGGTTGAGACCTTTGACTCTGGTTTTTAGCATTGCAGTTTTTTCATTTATTTGTGGTTTGATTTTTCGTGCTTACATATTCATTAATCT
This sequence comes from Clitarchus hookeri, assembly GCA_002778355.1. NCBI lineage: Eukaryota > Metazoa > Arthropoda > Insecta > Phasmatodea > Phasmatidae > Clitarchus > Clitarchus hookeri. Next base: position 79,460 of record NQII01003675.1, on the reverse strand, counting down.
TTTCCATAAACATATACAGCGAAATTTTTTTTCCAGATTTATGTCCGTTGTAGCTGTGTAGAATCATACGTATTAGTTTTCCTATGAATTTTATTTTTCATTGTCACACTGTGTCCTCTTAGGTGTTTGTTGTTGTTCGTTTTATTCTTGCAGTTTACCGCAAGTCTTTAAAAATGTCATATCCATACATTAAAAAAGTAACCGTTTAATCAAACACGAATTTGCTATATCTGTGTGCATCGGGCGAAGGCGCGGTATCTAATGTTCTCCAAAATAGCACAGGTTGTATTTGGGCTGCGTCTACTCGAGGAGCCCATTGCAGCGAACCGAGACTCCATCTAACTCAACAGTTGACCGGGCACAACTGCCGTGCTGGTATTGTGCGCCTTTACTGTTCTCTCACATCGTCACAGAGAGCCTTGCTCTCAAACGCATCCGCGGTTTGACCGACCACAGAGTAAATAAAAGTACACAGGTGAAACAGCCGCTTATTCCGCGTGTTCCAGCCGCGCGCGCCACCAAAATGGCGTCATTAGCCAGCAACATGTCGGAAGGCCATTCGCCAATCAGCGCTTGGTAACTTACAGGCCAACCAGCAGCCCAGCCAATAGGGGGAGAGATTTGGGCGGCTCTTAACATCGAGGCCTTGAGAGTCAACGAGGGTGAAGTGAGGTGAGCATGGAGTAGCGCCAGAATGGAAGGGCGGGGGAGACGGGAGATCCCCGAGGAAACCCGCCTACCAGCGGAATCGTCCGGCACGATTTCAACATGCGAAAATCCGAGAGCGACCACGCCGGGAATTGAGCCCGGTTCGCCTTGGTGGGAGGCGAGTAGTCCAACCANCACACACACACAGCCAATATAGGGTACATGTCGCAGCACGCGGTAGCCAATCAGACACGAGGCCCGTTCCCATACCCTCGTACAACAAATCAGAGAATGGGTACGCCCATATCAAAGAGTTTAATCTTTCATGGTTACACTTCCTTGAAAGCCATTAAAACAAACAAAGAAACGACAATCCAAAATAATATTTTTACTGACAACGAAAACTAATTCTTTACCATAATTATGTGTTCCTTCCGAGATATTTCTAACGACGTAATTTTTTATATGCATCGCAGGGTAAGATATCATACTAGGAAATGAACGCACCAATATTGCAAAATAGTTGCTTACAAAGTTTGCATAACTTTTTTATCTAGGACTGCCTTTGTTATTTTTTATATGTTGCCTTTCAAAAACCTTATATTTCAGACGACTTATTTGGAGATACAACTTATGCCTGACTCTCTTTTAAGGTCATATCCAGCATGCGGAGTTATATCATTGAATCATAACATTTAAAGAATTGTACAGTAAGTAGCTGTAAAAATTTTTGTCAACGTTATTAATTATAATTATGGGTCAGGAGTAAATTTTTTCCCGCCGAGGTTTAGAATAGAACCGGACCCATCAGTTGTCTAAAACAGTAAGTTTGCCCAAACTGAGCCCTCGCAAGTCTTAAAACCTTCAGTGGCCTGGCTTCGCTTGCGGCGTGTTGGCGGGGAAGGGAGCGAGTGTACCACAATGTTTAGGATTGCGGGCATAACGCGAAATGGTAAACCGTGTTAGCTGTCAGCGTCCCAGTCAGTTAACACATTTTCCGTTTCACGCACTTGCGTAGTTTACAAAAAAAATGTTTACTACTATGACGCTGCTTGATATGATGTCAGATAATTCGTTCGAAAACGTGACGGGATTTGTTTATTTATAAAGAAATTTAAGGGGCCATGTGAACACATTCAAGCAGATTTTGAAATTAGCAAACGTGGTGTGCTGCTTGAAGGGTTGTTAGCTTTCAAACTATACACTTTCAACTGCAGTATCTTACTCTTAGTAAAACATAAAGCAATCGACATTTAAGATCTAACAAGCGACAAATGCTCACTCAGAGCTCAACAACGGTTATGTAACCGTCTATTCTCAACAATACGTCACGCAAACAAAGTAATTTTTATAGTTTGTTTAAGGCGTGGCAGTTATTTAGCTGCAACGTTTAATTTTATGTTTTTTTTTTTTTTTTTTTTTTTTTTTTTTTTTTTCAGAAAATTTTAGCTAATTTGAAAAAAATAATATCGAATAGTTTTATTACCACATGTATAACCTTGGCGGCTTTATTTGTCTGATTCTTGCCACACTGCAAACTGTACATTACGTGATATATTGACAAGCTCTGGAAATCATCCTTGCGATAACCTCAATTGTGTGACGTCAAGTCAAGGGCTAGTTTTATTTATAGTATGTCGTGCTTCTTGACTGTGTTACTTTGTTACAGATCAAGTCAATACACCACGCTCGATAATTTTAAATCGACATAGTTGAAACAAAACATAAAATTAAAACTCGTAATTAAAGTATTTTATTTTTTTACATAAAAACAAAAACACCTACGGAATGAATGATAAAACTATTCAAACATAATGGTATTTTTTTTCGAATGAGGTTTTTTTTAATTTCGTTCCACATGTACCCTTATAGGAGCCATTTGTAAATCTACAAAGATACTTTGCTGGCCAACACAAACTTATTTTACAAATTTACTGACTCTTCGTCACAAGATTTTGGAACAATCGAAATAATTTCGTAATAAAATTAAATAGCAATAACACGAAAAGTTTTCGAATAATTTATCTAAATGAAGTATATCAGTAAGAAGGCCAATTCTTACACCTGCGTCATTAATACTGGGAAACAGAGAGAATCTGGAACATTTAAATAGTTCGAAATCACTGTTCACGTAAGAAGTTGTCTTATTAATCAGAACATATACGCCGGACAGAAAACCATATATTTTAATATAATTCAGTCTACATCTTACCGCTTACATCTATTAAATTAATTTTCTAAATTGCCCAAATTAATAGAAATTAAAAGCAATGGGTTTGTTCTAAAAAGACTTTCCTGCATTTCTACGAAATCGATTTTGTAGCGGAAACTGTGTTTTAGCTTCAGTATTCTCAAAGAATCGAATAATTGCACGAAAGTAGATGGAGAAAAAAATATACGATTCCTGTAGTTGAAACCTATGAAAATACACTACCGAGGTGTTTACCTAGATGAAACTCTGTGGGGTTTTTTTTAACCACAGCCTAGCTTCTAACTGATACTTTGGTCGTTCTTAAATCTGCCTACAACATTGCCGCATGTTTCATTATTATGTGGAACATTATTCTCATTTTCAAAAATACTAGAGATTATCTCAAGCCACGCAGATGTTATGAAATCTGAGAAGAGTAGTTGTTTCTTCCAATAAAAAATACTATTTCATCACTTCTGTCGCATTTAGTTAGTGTCCCTTGGCAGTATTTTCTCTGGTGAAGCTTCATTGTTCGTAGCTTCTCTCGGTTAATATTTATTTGGCATTTTATTTGTTCCTTTCGAAATAGTGCTTTCGATATCACGATAAAAAATAGTTAATATTTTTGCTTTAACGCATATTGTTCATAAATAAGAAACTGCATTATCAGACTATAAATTAAAATACTTCTGTTTGTGGAGCAAATAAGATTTACCTTTATAAAATAAAGTCAAAATTGTCAGTGACGCTTTATTTCATTTCCCTCACTTCTCAACGATAGAATTTTGAGAGAGCCGGTAAAAAATATTCGTAAAAGTTTTAATTAGACATTTTTCGTTCGATTTAGCCCATCGCCAAACGGCAGTGCGGAATATACGGTAAGGATTAATAGTTTGGAAGAATATTTGATACAATTTGTTCTGGATCATTTAATATTTTTGACAACTAGCAAGTATTAGACTGCTCAAGTAGTCCCATAATTTTCTAAATTTGGTATATACACTGAGAGATCCATAATGAACAATTATATTTTAAAACGGTAGTCAAAATTTGTATACTGCAGTCAATTATTTAAATCAAGCTTGCATGAATTTAACAACACTTCTGCGCTCAGGTATGGTGAACAGAAAGTTTAAACAGTTTCGAGACGTAAGATCGCAGACAACAGGTGTTGGTTAACGTGTTGCTGAAATGCAAAGTCACACTTTACGTTTACATTCTTAACTGTCGACAAAATATACTGAGCGAATATGATTCGACTGACATACTTTATTTTTATTTTTTTGCGGAAATATTTTTAACCCTTTGAGTAGGGCTCAGATTTACTGGCTCTGAAGAAAATGTTAAATTGAGCTGCCTATATTATCCACTGCAGCAATATCAGTTGTGATGGTCTCTGCATTAGTACTCACGATCGTCCCACTGATTCTGGCTTCACCGAACACACTGTACTCTGCAACGTTTATTATTGGCTGGCCATAGTCCAATGAAGTCGCGCGTTGACTGAATGTGTACCCATTAATGTATTGCGAGAAATGTAACAGGGTTTAAAATCCACCATAACAATTTAATAAGTTAACAAAATAAACAGTTTTATCGTTACAAAAAAAATGTCGACTGGTTATAATTTTATACTCTGATTCAGATGAAGTCCGGCGAAACAGTGAAACTATAAAACTGTGAGTTTTGCCTTCAAAACAAAGAAATTTCCAAATAAACGTAGACCAGAGTATATGCGTGTATACTTTTCAGTGGTTAAAATATATGTACGACATGTCACTTAATTGTAGTGGCCTAGCTAATATAAATAAGGTTAATGTGTATGAACTGATAAGCGAGGAAAACTACAATTAAAAATAAATGTTAGGGGAAATAGTACATGTAAGTTTTTGTTTCATTTTCACGAATGAAGATACACAGATGCAGAACGAATTGCATCCGTCAATTAAAAACCAATCATAAAACATAAGGGTCAGCAACATGCAATACATGAGTTGTTCGTAATGAATGATAAGTAATTGTTTATAATATACGGTATGTGAACTTGACAGGATGCCCTCGGCATCACACCTTGTTCGAAAACAGAATGCAAAACATGAAATCTTCTGATAGGCAAAGATTTAAGCACACCTATCACGAGTATTGCCTACCTTTAAGGTTTCAAATACTACTTAAAAATTTAGTATGCATGTTTCCTATTTCTTAAGTGCAGTTAATAGACTATTTATTTCACACAATTATCCTTTGTTTTTTGCTAGCAACGACGTATTTGCCTCACAAAAATAGTAAGGCAACGCTTTTTTTTTATGAACGTCACACTTTGTTGAACATTCGCGCGTGAAAACTGAGTGGAGGCGGATCAAGTTTCATTTGTAATTAGTTTAGACTTATTTAATTCGTTTTTAACTACACTTCAACAACTAAGTTAAGGAATCTATTTTATTTTATTGCTGTTTATTTTGATCATTTCCCCTTTATGAGTTTAGGCTTATCAAATGAACAGCTTACATGCTATTCTAACCTGTATTTATATTTTGAAAAGACAAACATCTATGGATAACGCGGAATTCAAATCCGGACCCTCACAGTCCAAAGGTAGCTCCTCATTGAACTAGGATATGAAGCTCTCCTTTCAAACTCACGTTACATAAGAACACCAGTGGTATTTTGGCAAGGAATTACCTGGAAATGTTTATATGTGGAATACGTTTTCGCTCTGTATATTTGCAAATTTTTCCTCTGATTTCCATGAAAGGACGAAGTTTCAGGTAAGGAGTTAAAAAAAACTTGTATGACGTTACACCAAAATTTGCAAAAGAGTGCCTAATCACTTACCTTATCACGTGCCCGAGAATGCTTTGTTTGGTCATCAAATGTGTTTAGAAATTGGGCGAAAAAAGTTTACATCTACGACTACAAAACAATGAATTATTGATACACATGCATAAGGTACTTTGCTTCTTATGACGAAACAGTGAACTCGCTTACAAATTTATGTGAACGTAATTTTAAACTGTTAAAGATTTTCTCGAAAATTTTAGTGATTAAAGTGATTTTAAAAAGTTACATAGTTGAAAATTTCGATTGGTATTATCACAGCATTTGTCCCGTGTAAGTACAGTTGCAAGCTGATATATTATTAACGTGTGTATGTACAAATTTATACCCAACCACGGACTGTGGCAACTAAAAAAATAATATTATGTCCACTATCTCTACTCCTGCTTCAATGTAATATTTTCTTGCAGCAGGCTCTGGAGGTAGACTCAATTCTACCCGTCATCCCTGAATAGTGCATGTTTTTGCTAGTTTGGAAAAGCAACAGAATTCACTAGAAATATCTTGAAAAAATGTATATATATTTCCCCTACGGCCCGAAAACGTCGACAATAGAACCCGTCCCACCAAAATGTTTGGGGGGAGAGGGGTAAAGCATGTTGGCCGCACGGCCACCGTGTATTTGAATAGAGCTGCGTCGCTTTTAGTGGTCTTGTGAAGGTAACAGCTACTCCACGGTTTGTTGAAGCTTTCTAAATTAACGTTTGAAAACTCCCTGCCCATAGAGACACATATTATACTGAAAACATTTACTGCACTGTCGGTAGCGTATTGATACAATAAGTTAGTGTCTGTACCTCATTAAAACGTAAGCCTTTGGAATGCGGGAACAACCGCCTCTGCAAAAAGTTGCGTTATCGCACCCAAGGTCCATATTCATATTCATATTACCTGTATTAAAAACATCGGTGGTAAGAAAATTTCCTTTATATCTGAACACATACACACACTTCATTACTGTTAAATTATCTTATTCTGAAATAGTAAGATGAATTCGGTAGTTTAAGTGCATTAACTTAGGTAATTGTTTAATACATTTAGTGCTGTGGTTAGGTGTAAAATAAAGGCGGTCCATTTCAACTTCCTCGTATGAAATACGTTAATACATAAATATGATATCCTTATAAAAACGTTAATAAATAAATGATGCCATACGCAGCGACTGCCATGTAATAATGCACACACATTTTTTTTAAGTTTAAACTGTAGATGTTACGTGGACAGGTATTTACATTGTTTCACTGTGTTATCTTATCCTCATTCTTAGAATGTGTTAAAATATACAGTCCTGTCACGTAACGGAATCCAACTTCAAGACTGGGGGTGACCAGTTGCTCTTCATGTGACTATCAGCGTAGTTGATTTCACCATTACTGTGGAAGTGCTTGCCTTCAAACTTACACTTCTCGTAAGGTTCGCTTTATACATAATTTGTTAAAGTGTAATACAATATTGAAATTTATATTAATATTTTTGGGAAACGAAGTTGATTTTTGTTTGTACAGTACAGAAATAATTAGTGTAATACTAAGATTTTTAGTCCTGAAACAATTTATATTGTTATGTAATTAGTGCAAGTATTCTAATTATTACACCCACAATAATACCAATATTTACTTGTAGCGAAAGCGCGCATAGTGTAAAATTCAAAGCTTTCCGAAGTCACAAGAGATGGGCACTGAGCCCATTAACTGTTTCCTTTACATGTACAACTAAACTCGGCTTCCCGTGGTGAACGACTGAGACACGCTCAATACTCGTAATACGCGTCTAGCTAACCGCTAATTGGCCAAACAACGAAGCCCCACTATAGCGCAGTTGTGCGCATTCAGTGCCCTTCCGCATCCACACACACACACACACACACACACACACACACACACACACACACACACACTCGTCTCTTTTTTATGTAGTGGTTCGACCCGAGATCTATTCTCACCCCTGCTGTCTGTCCAGGACGATCTTACTGCAGGAAAAGTCTCAGTCCTGTTATCACAAGTCCAACCTCAAATGAGCCGTCACAGAGAAAAACCAATGACGGGGCAATTCGATCATGCACTGGCACTCCTTAACTTTCCATGGCGTTTGCGGGTTCCCTAAAGTGGGCGGTTCTTTACAATGCCGTCCGAGTTTCTTCACAATTAACAACGAGCACAGGAGCCACGGTTGCTGCGTGGCTAGAGCTCTTGCCTCCCTACAAGGCTAAGTGGGTTCGATTCCCAGATTTTCGCACATAGAAATCGTGCCGGACGATGCCACTAGTCGGTGGGTTTCCTCGGGGATCTCCAGTTTCCGGGGCTGCTCCGTACCCACCTCGCTTCACCCTCGTCGGCTCTCAATACCTGGATGTCGGGAGCCGCCCAAACCTCTCCAATTTACTACAATTGATGGAGAAGAATAACTGATATTTTTCAGAAGAGTACAGTTAACCCTGTCCTGACTAACCGCAGCTGAATAGAATGCACTGTTCAAAAAATTCCCCGTCATTGTACCGAGAAGTACCTGGTAAAAATTCCCCAGAACACTCCGTAAAGTTACGGACACGTTTTTCCGTAACGTACTTCCTGTAAATATCATAGAACTTACCATGTAATCACAATCTTTCCTTAACATTGCCGATTAATTTTTCTATTCTTCCGTTTTAAAGCAATAGATAACGAAAAAAAAAATTAAGTTATGTCAATAAAAAAATTAAAACGCTAAACACATTTATTTTGAGGCGATGAGATTTGAATACGAATCGAAAGACTTGATGTCTGTAACTCTTGTCGTTTACCTACGATTTATGAAAATGAGCACTGCAAATATTCTGTTTATACTAATATGACATATTTTTCCAGTTTCTAGTAAAGTTAGGGTATTTTAAGTGTTGGTGACTATTGCCAGTACCTGATGCTAATTTTTCGCTTTCGAAGAAATAGATAAGTGGCGTGCATTTCCAAACTGCTGCAGAAACAATAATTATCTGGTTGCAATGGCGAGGAAAGTTTTGCGTGGACTCAGTATTGTTCGTTTATGAACGCGGCATCTATAGATAATACGGAGACTACCCGTATTTTGTATTTACGAAGCTGAGCTCCGTTTTATGTCATTACGGATCGCATTTCGGCATATTAACTATATATTTCCGTTAAAATGTCCGTGAAGGTACGGAAATGTTTAACAGTGTGTATCGCGATCTCTCCACAGTGAGAAAAAATTTTAATGACAACACAAAATAAAAACTTTCTTGAAAAACATATTTTTACAATGAACGATATTTTGTCTACGCAAGGGCCCGCGCTGTCTGAACAGTTAGTCTGCTCGCCTTCCACCAACGCAAACCGGGTTCAAACCCCAGCTGAGTCACTCCCGGATTTTCGCATGTGGGAATCGTGCCAGGCGATGCCGCTGGTAGGGTTTTCTCAGGGATCTCCCGTTTCCCCCGACCTTTCATTACGGAGCTGCTCCATACTCACCTCAATCACCCTCATCGGCTCTCAAGACCTCGCTGTTCAGAGCAGCCAAAATCTCTTCAATCACTCATTATCTTTGTCTACCCAACTTATTGTGTCTTCTATTGCTCCAAGCATCTGCATTTGCTCCTTTGAAAAAAATTAATAATTTAAAAATTATTTGTAAAGTTTAATAATTATGTGGTTTTTCCAACATAATCTATATGCATTTGGTAAACATTACTGTTTTATAAGTACGTTAAAATAATCGGTTTGGTTACCGTAGACATTATAAACCCTATTGTAGAGCCAAATTAATATTTCGTTTGAAGTGAATAAGCCATTGGTTACCTGGAACAATCTCATGTCTAACAGAATTTGTTGCGGCAAAAAAAATCAGCCTATTCTAACACTGACATTTAATTGGTCGCATGTAGGGTAATAACGTCATTTGATTGCATACGTTCAAAAATACGGCTCGACTGTTTGAAATTTTTGTGCAAATTAATATTGTTGCATTGTTTGCATTGCATTTATGGATGCTTAATAATGGTATCAGCACTCGCAATGAAACACGTTCGACAGGGAAGAAAAAGACAAAGCGGTATAACTTGAAAACATTAATTTACGTCTATGTCATATGGTATAAAATTACATACTTAAAGATATTCCTTATCAAGCAGCAGCCACGTTAGCCGAAGTTGCTGAGGAGAAGAGTTCAGGTGTAAACATTCAGAGTCCGAAACTAACACTTTTTTTTCTGTGATAACCGAAACTGCTTAATCTACGTAGAACTACACGAATCCTTAGTTGTGCCAACCAAGGCTTACAAGTTTGTGGCAATCAGATATGAACGGCAAAATAATTTGGATTCAGCAATAAAACTTTAACTGCCGCTATACGAACGATCATTTTCGTTGTGCCAAGCAAACGTTGGTTTATTCAAGAAAACTTTTTCTCCCAGTGCACGTGGGTTTTGTGTTGACGTGTGGTGTGTTTTGTGGGACGACTGTTGTGTTGCAGTTCCTGGGGAGGTGGTACACGTTGAAGCAGACGGCCGTCGAGGGCAACGGCACCATCGAGTGCATCAGCACGCTGGTGAAGCCCGCCGGGGAACAGACGCAGCGCCTCGCCACGCACACGCGCTTCGTCGACCACACGTGAGTTTCCCCGCCCACGAAGGGGCCGCGGTGTGCAGCGGATAGAGCGCTCGCCCCCTACCAAGGTGAACCGGGTTTGATTTCCCGAACGTGCTGGACGATATCGCCGCTCGGTGGTTTCGTCGGGGATCTCCCGTTTCCCTCGCCCTTGAATTCTGGCGCTGCTCCATTTCTTTAGGATGTTCACGGTAAAGTGAGCACTTTTGAGGCTGTAGTACTTTTTTCTATCAGCCATATTTTATCCATCCGCCATTTTTTAAAAATAAATATTGCCATGTAAGTAAGAAACACAGTGTATGTATTTCACCAGACTCGAAAATTAACATCTAAGGCTACAGATAAATATATTTATTGACTATTATTCCAAAATTAGAGGGCTTCAAAAGTGCACAATTTATCCTGTATAGCGTATACCTCGTTTCTACCTCATTAGCTCTCAAGACATCGTTGTTATGGCGATCGACTACCTAGCACTTGAAATGCGTAACAGCGAATATGAAAAATGCTTTTTTTTCTTTTACGGAACTATGAAACTTGTCCCCAGTAAGTTTACCTACAAAAAAAACACATTTTAGACGATGACGGAATGGTACATTCAAGATATTACACAAGTAGCACGATTATCTGCGTCATAGTGCAAGGGGCTGGCTGGGGTCCGGAGCCGGAGCCGACAACATAATCTGTCATTCCGGTTAGTTGATGGCCATATTGTATCTGGCTGACCTTGACTCATGACCTTGATCTTGACCAATAACCTCGAAACCAAAAACAAAATACAAAAATTTGCAGTAAAATTATAAAATTCCAAAAAAAGTTAGAAAAATTTTGGAAAAATTTAAAAAAATATATGCATTATTAAAAAAAAATTTATGTACTTGGAGGAAGTCTAGGTTCGATGAAAAGTGGATAGACTAAGCTCCCGATATGACCGGCATTCGCCAGGTTGACCAGTGTCAATTTCGTCAAAATTTTAGAAGTTGAATACCTTGACCTTGACCGTCGACCTTGACCTTGGAAAATCTTGAAGCCGGAAAATTCTAAAATATACAAAAAAAAAATTTCAAATTAATAAAAATCTAGGAGAAAATTGCACCGATGACCCCGACCACCATGTTTAATGCCAGTAAACTTGACCCGAATGACCTTGAAAACAAAAACCTCAAGAAAAAATTGTAAAAAATCGAATATATTCATAAACGTCAGCTAGCAATTTACGTTACTGACTACTAACACCATGTTGGATGTCGGTGACCGTGACCTTTACCTTTAACCTTGTCATTTAATGGCCTTAAACCCATGTAAAAAATATTTAAATTGAATTCAAAAAATTTATTTCAAATTTTACAAAAAACTTACGTTTTTAATGTTTTGGCGTAGATGGTATAGGGGATTTGAGGTGACCAGTCTAAATGTTATGAAATCACCAAACCATCATATTGAATCCAAGTGACCTTGACCTTTACCTTTGGCCCTAAGTCTCCGTCTGTGACCTTGAATAAACTAAAAACCCAAACAAGTGAAATAACAAATTTATTAAAGACATTACAAAGAAAATTATTTTAAAAAAAATTGAAAACTTACTGTTTTTATTGGTTGATTGCTCACACTCGTTCGTCCCGCCACCAATGTTTCTCATTGATTAACATTACGCTCCCCTACCCTCTCACCTTTGCTCATTTTGTCGAATGCACTCCACTCACCATCTTCATTTTTTCGTTGGTCATTTGTTTACTATTTGATCACCTAGGTGATGCTAGCGTATCAATTATCGATTTCGCCGCCAGATAAGCTGTCGGTTTAGCCACCATGTTGGTTGTTGACATTGACCTTACCCAATGGTATTGAACTAGAAAAATCGAGAAAAATCGCAGTTCATACAATTGCCAATTACTAGCTTGTCACAACAAGTACCCATACCAACTAACCAAACTAGCCAACGACTGACCCCACCTAAGACTAACTCTACCCAAGAATGGTTCCTGGCGAGATTGACTGAACACAAGACTAGCTCCTGACGAGACTAGTTCCTGCAAGCTGACTAGAACAACCGATAAGACCAACCTGCTATACCACCCGCCTATACAAATTATATAAGACAATCTCGGAAAAAGTCTCTAATAAGAGTCTGGTAGCTAACATCTTCGCACAAAATAATCGTAAAATTTTCGCGAAAAATTTCTACCACAGCTGACCATACCAAAGGGTCGTACTTACTTACCAACTGACCAGGCCAACTAACTAGTTGCGAAACATTTCTCAAAAATATTCCCCTCACTTCATTCGTTCTCCATATAAAACTCATACATTTTAAACGACCCGAGTAAGACATAATACTTCAGATCAAACCATAGCTCTCCTCCTGTGCATGCTCGCATAAATTTTATCTAAAACAAATTTACGCAATCGATTGTTTACAACACTAATATGATTAGAATTTTAGATAAGCAGAAGGGACTGTATAAGAAATTAAACACACATTAATATGTGTATATAAATGTAATTTATTTAATTGGTATATACATTCTTTCTTTCTAATTATTTTGTAAATTTGATCTTTACAGTTCTCAGATGTTTGCAGATCATGGAAAGTAGCCGACAGTCTCTTCTGATATAATCCCGATCCTTTAGTTAGACTTAAATTTAGGTTTACGTACAAAACGTTGTAGAAATTTTGACAGTTTCTGTGTATCCATACACGCCTACATTAATATAAAAAAGAAATTAAGTTTAATAACGTGGTCTACTGCAAATCAAGTCAATGTAGAATGTGATATTAAATATACTCTTAATTAAACGTAGCGCTATCTAGCATCCTTATTTGTAAACCCATTAAGTGCTTTTCTGTTTTTGAAGTACACGCTTTAAAAATTATTGTATTAAAAAAAACAGAAATAGGACGGAGCCCCGTATCCAGTAGAAAACATTTGTGTATTATAAAATTAATTTTCCTATCCCAACAGGTTTAACATGATTGGTTCAGCGTCAGTGACGAGACACAAAATGCGACGATGCCAAGTTGTAATATTGATTCCTTGAAAACCAGATACATTTTCGCTACGGCCATCACAAAAATACCCATTTTGGCATTCCGGCACTCGCTAGCGGAATGGAAATCTCGGATTTATCCGATGCGTAAATATTCCAATAGTTTCGAAAATTGGGCCACAGCTAATGTCATCTAGCAACAAATATATATACATAACAAAATAAAATTCAGTTTAGAAGTAAAAGTAAATTAGAAACGTTATTATTCTCCTTCCTTTAGTGAGCTGAATGGTGAACGAACAGTATTATCCCGCTGTGCAAAGTACGTCTAAATAACAACAATCAGTCAAGATGCTTCAAATATAAAACTTTGACAGTGTGACATTTCCAAAGCACATTAAAGATTATTTGACCAGCGTGGTCTGATGGCAAAGTTTTGATTTTCCACATCGTGAAGTTCTTTCCAATATAGAAGCTATTTTGTGTGCCTTTTGTGTTCATTGCAATAAAATAATAAGCTGTATTGAAAAATTTTGTAAGTAAAATCAGTTTTATTCGTCGGAGACAGTAGACTACTGAGCAAAGACATACAAAGTCGTTCGAGAATCCTTTTTTGTATATTTACTTTAAGCTCATTGGAATAAGGGGTATTATGGTAACCTGTTCCACCGAATCTCTGTTGTATAAATTTCATGCTCGTGTATAGATACAAGGTATCTTAAAATAAACTGTAAGAGTGTATTAAAAAATGACGTGCAGCCATTTTGTAAGTTGTGCTTGCATACGTCCTAGAGATCTCCGGCATATTCTGTACCATAAATTTGTTATTCCGGGTAAAGCAGTTTTCAAGCATTGAAAACAGGCTCGTGCAACTCCGTAGCACGTTGCAGTTAATCCTCTAGAGAATTAAATACCAGTTTCAGCCAACAAGTAAACAATTTGTATGGAAATGAATAAATACAAAAGTTTCAAAAAGTTGTCCTTCAAAAATCACTTAACAGCTGAGCGTTTTAATAAGAACGTTACGAGTTATGTGTATCTCCTCAGCAAATTTCTGGCTGATGGCTGATTGTCAATCTGTATTTTGCTCTAAAATTTGGTTCATCGCGTGAGTTCGCTACCGTTCGACTGTAGCGGGTAGAGTAAACTTAAAGACTAATAAAAGGAAAATCAAAGATATTCATTATTATAAATACGAAATGCAAGTCGACGCGTCGTAACAATTTGTTGCAACTGTTACAGGCACGTGGCCATTCATTTCATGCTTGGTGTTCTCTTCAAGGAGGACAACTCTTCTACTAGTGGGAAATACCTCTACTCTAGGAGAATGTCTGACACAGGTGAGTCTGATTTGTCTGAGAAGGCGAGTCGTTGCTACAATTTTCGATGTAACAAATTACGGCAATGAATTTATACTAAAAAATTTTAAACAGAAAGCTCTTCCATGTTTCTTTACATAAACAATATTTTTACTTTGCGTATTAGATTTTTGTGAAGCATGGAGTTACTGGGAGGGGAGAACAATCAATAAACCAGAGCTCGAGCGAGCATCAGATTTGTTATAGTAGTAAAGAAAATTTTGTACCAATAGATTAACTTTTTTTACAGCTGTAGGCCTGATTATTGCACGTGATTCTTCTTGCAACGCATCTAAACAGTTTACCTACGAGTTAAGCTGCTTTCATTTGTCTTTCAATTCTCTAACTTGGTGGTAGGAAGCTAAAGTTGAGGAGCAGTTTAAATAACTGTGCATGTCAAAAAGTGTATCCAGGCCAAATAACGGGTACTACTGAACTCCAGGTATGAAAGTGGAGTAGAGAACGTGATATGACCTAAAACTTGTTTATCAAGGGAGAGACACTGTTGAAAATTGGGAATTAAAATCTGTTATTCTAAAATGTCAGACCACAATTTATGAAACAACAATGTGTTAACAGTGTTACCTGATTTCATATATGTCATCTGTGAACATTTGGCGGTTGATAACCCCGTTAGTCATTAGGAAAATTACATACCTGGCCGGTAACGCATGGCACACTTTCAGTAGTTGCATGTCTTCTCGAGAATCGTTCGCCTTAGAATTTTGAACCAATTCCTTTAATGTTCACATGATTACTACATCATGATAGAATAACACTTATGGCTAACACACCTTTGTTGACTTACAACATGACATTTCCGAATTTCCTAACGACGGGTCATATCATTGGCTGTCAAATGTTCACAGACAGCAGATACCAGATAAGACTAGTACTCATCACTAATTTGTTGTTTTACCTCGCGTAGTTTCTAACATTTTACAAATAACAGTTTTTAATTCTCAGTTTTCAAGGACGTCTCTATCCCTAAATAATTACGTTTCAACATTGTTTACTACCCCTTTATCCATATTGAAACGTCTCACAATGTTTGTAGATGAAGTTCATGATGACTCTTTATGACTATAGATAATTGCAGGACGCTTAACAATTAAGTTCTCAGCTTCCGTGGGAGTGAAACGAATAAAATAGCGACGCGATGCAAGAACAATGGGAACGGTAGTTTCATATGGCAATGTCTGTCATGTTTCTCACGTGCGAAAATGCGAGTTTGACCCCGCCGAGAGATGAACGCTGGCTGTCTCGATAAGAGTCCGGTGCTCTGTACACAAGGACACCAGACCACAAATTCTTAATGTTCACAGATCGGTAAGTTGAGTTCATTACTGAAAATTTACCCCATTTATATAGATACTTGTTTCATGCCTTGAGTGAAAATACTGTAGATTAGCTACATCTGAAATGATACTATTATTAGTTGTAGGACAGTGACTCCTGTTACTAGTTTCCCACGGCACTACCATGCTATTCCACCTATAATAAAGAGTAATCATGATTCTAGCGTAGTTAGATATACTAGCCTATGTGGCACAGTTAGAGCATGGGGTGCAGCAGTTGTACTCTTTTATAAATGCTATATTGGATTTCCTTTTTGTTTAAAGTCAAATAGCAATAGTATTAGATACGAATAGTAGATCCGAAGACTATGGCTGGGGGCTGTGGCCCAACCACCATATTAAATTATGTCATGGTAGCCATATTGTTTCCACCCGCCATCTGGTTTCCGGTCGCTATCTTGTTTCCGGTTGCCATTTTGCTTCTGTCTGCGATATTGTTTCCGTCCACCATATGTTTCTATGCGCCATATTGTATACACCCATCGCTTTGATTCCACCCGTCGTCTTGCGAGCTTCATTTGTTTTTCGTCTGTCGTGTATGTTCTCTCGTTGTCCACTTGAGTACACCACTGGTGCTCCACCATCTTCGTTTCTCTTGTCGTCCACTAGAGTGCATCACTGTTATCGTGTATGTGTTTGATGGCTGCTAGAGTGTGCCGTTGGCATTCACCAAGTTTGCTTCGCATGTGGCCTGCTAGGGGCGCTGTTGTCGCCGATTACTCACCACTCTCGCTCGGCCGCCATGTTGGTTCTCTCATCGTCTGCTAGAGTGTACCACCGTTGATCGCCATGTTTGTTTATGATAGCTTAAGTGCACCTGACTACTCACCTTTGTTCGACTCATCCGTCTTTGATTCTGGAGTTGACCACCAGGAGCGCTGATATTTATATTTAATTTCCAGAGCTCAAATCATTGTCTGGAGGAGAGCGGGATCGAACTACTTTAGACCACTCGGCTATCGGTGCAGGCAGCAAAATAGGGTTTTAAATGTGGTATAAACATTGCAACACCTAACCTCTTCCATAATCATCTTCATATGCATCATAATTCGGGTAAAGATTTCATATTTAATTTCATTACAAGTATGATGTTCCTCTAGCAGGATAAGTTTCGAAGAGACTGATATGAATAATATATAACAGTCTGCTAAGTTATATGCTCTTATTTTTATTATGATGTAGTTAATCATGCATTTGTTTAATTACAGTGATTTTTCAAGTATTTTGTGTTATATGAAATTTGTTTTAAGTGTACGATATGTCTGAGGAGGTGGAGGAGGAGGAGGAAATATGTTTTTTGTTCGTCTGTATAGGTTATGTTTATTCGCATCAAATAATTTGTAGAACCAATTAAAACTGTAGGAACAAAAATTACGAGGTAGTATAAATAATTTGTCGAACATTAAAAATATATTTGCATGTACTTACTTGGTAACAACTATGCCAAATGCAAATGAAAAACACTAATGCGGAGCACGTAATAAGTATTTACGAACATCAACTAGCCAAATCTACATATATTTATGTATATTATGACATACTACTCTCACTTACACTTATGAAACTATTTCGCAAGAATTATTTAGGCATAGGTATGCTAAGTGGGACAAACCTCGGCAATGCAAATCAATTGTAACAAGACAAACACAATAAAAAGTGACCACGGGATGAATTCAGTTGTCCTCACATTGAATGACTTTACTTAGCCTACCATAGTAGAAGTACCAACGTAAGGGTCAAAATATAATAAAAAAATATTTTACACACATTTTGAACTGGGATACATGTTTTACAAGATATTGGTAAAAGAACCAACTTGACCTTGCGTACCCCTAATATAAGGGCCAAATTCCAATACGAATTTCAAGCAAGATTTTCGGACGCACAGTATCCGATCGTTATCACCAGACTTTACTGTGAACTGTAGACAGGCTGTGCACGAACATTTTGAGAGGGACCCATGTGCTGACTGCCGATTCCCGCGAAGCAATAAATGTAGTTAATAACTCGCAGTCAGTACACACACAACACAACTAATTAAAATCAATAATTTGCAACTGCATAAAATGTCATTAAAAAATACTGGTGAACTCGTTGGCAAAACAAAACATATTAACAAGTAAACAACTCGATGAAAAAAAATACTATAGCTAATTAAACAAACATTGTTTTAAAAATTATTCTTAGAAAAAATTATTATCAAAAACTAAATTAGCATACCTTTGCTAGTAATAGCTCGAAGAAAAATGGAAGGCGACCATGAAATCTCTGTAATATCACCCACTAAATGAAAAAATACTACAAAGCAGAAGGTACCCGGATATGCAAACATGAAGCGCTGATATCACAGTGAAACATTTCAGCCTGTTCCAGCCTATATATTGTATAGTCAAGTGGTGGAGAACTGCGAATTGATATAAGGAAAGTAGTACCTATAGAGGAGAGGTTGCCTTAGTGTTTTCATAGGAGGTGCGGATTGACATAAGAAAATTATAAATTGCAGATTAGGGGTTACCATAGCATTTTTCACTTGTTAAATTCCTCTCCCTCCTTATTTACTTATTTTGTCAAAAATTTGTAAAATATAAGGTAACAATTTTGGCGAAGCATTTTTATTGGCTGACTTGCCCTTCCACCCTATGTGTTTTCTCATAGACTATTTAGGGATGAAACTAGTAGGAAAATATGGGAGTTTGGGACAGATATCAGCACGAGGAGCTACCAGCCAACTCGGTTGACGTCACAGGCAGAGATTGCACTCAGTGGTCATTCTTGATTTTCATCTCCCTTCCCCCTCCTTCCCAATAACACATAACCCTTATAATTATTACAATATAACTCATTATTTCATTAAAGTGTTCAATTTATAAAAAATTTAACGTTGGCTCGCTATTATGGATTATTAATAATTACATATTTTTTCACAAAAAAATAATCGCTGTGAGTGTCGCCACAGATCGTGATTTCAGTTTCAGTGAATGTTTTTTTAAAATCACTCACGCCTTCAGCAGACCGGGACATCCGCCGGCTAGGTACAGCAGCGCAGTGAGGCCAAGGGTCGTGCATCATGTGTCTGCCGGACATGTGCTCAGGTTAACAGCAGACGCGACAGGAACACTGCCGCCCTGCTACAGTTCCAAAGCAGAGCTCGGGTTCCTGCTGATACGTGCGCTACGGAGTTCGGTGAATAACACCACACAGTCAGAGTTGCTTCTCTGTCATCGTGGCAGCGTGCACGCGACACCGTGTTACGAGAGGCGCCATGCTAACCAAGCGCCGCTTGTCCTGGAAAAGGGGGAGGGGGCAGGGAATTGGCGATACTCATGCCTCCTCTCATGATCGAAAAATGCTACGTGATTTTACCTAGAAAATTAAAACTTAGCCTGGTCCACACACATTCAATGAGTAATCGTACGTTATGGGAAACCACTCCTTCATTAGACGTGAACATATACCCCGTCAGATTCCCTGTAATTTAAATTGTATTGCTAGTCATGCGCAGAAATAGGCGAACGAGAAGATTATACACACTTCATTTCCCCCTTCCCCAGACTTGGAGAACAATAAAATCGCACCACACGCGCACCGAACTCCATGCAGGAACTTCCATGCTCACTCGTGAGCCCAGCAGCCGGTAACGAACTATTTTCACTTGCGTCAGTCATTTATATTTAAACATATGACAAAGGTGGTTGTGCTTGTAACATGGCCGCTGGCGAGATATACCTACATCTATATTTTTTAAATATTAAGTGACATAAAAACCAATTAGTGTGGTGTATGATTTATATAAATGTATCGACGTGACATATAATAATTTATTCTTGAACACATTGAAACACAGCTCAATCGCCAGGTAATTAAAAAATATAAAATATCAAACTATTGATATGTTGATAAGTTTATGCTAAGAGAATATCCTGTGTTTTAAATGATAATTTTTTGGTTTATTATACGATAGATATACTGATATTATCAATAGCAAATACGATTTACAACTTTTGAATGAGAATAATTAATATTCAATATATATAGGAGTGGTAGAAAATAATCGGGGGCAATGAATGCATAAAATTACATTTTCTTAAATATTTTTATTGTTTATATAATTGTTAATTTTAATAAAGCTATTAAATATAGTGTTGACAATGGCAATAAATTAAAATATTTGAAACTATAGTTTTTAAGACCTGAGGAAATATTAAGTCTAAAGCAGAATGAAAATAATAACATTTCTATAAATAAAAGAGGTACGGAAACTGTGTTGTGTAACACCAAAACTGTTCACAATGATGATATAATAAATAACGTGATAGAATAAATGAACTTAAAATCTAATATAATACAAAAACTAAAGGCAAGAAAATATGTGTTCAATAATAAAAGCTTTAAACATTTCAAAAATAAAATTCAATACAAAATAGGAGAATAGAAAATTTATTTATATTCTGTAGATAAATTTGCTGTTGAATGTGGTGAATTTTGTCATAGAGATTCAAGAACTCTAAAGTCAACTATATATATAATCCAAATTTTATATGGATATTGTATGATTTAGGATATTCTAATTAATAAATTGTATTATAATTTTTATAAAATTGTTGTTTATATATATGGAGACTATTCTAGAAATGAAAAACAAATATCTCGTATTCAATAATAGGGAAGCATTATTTACATTAGATGAAAAAAATTATCCATGGTTTAAGGCTAAATAGAATCATAATTTTTTTACAATATTAAAATTCAAGAAAAGCCTTAAAAGATAATGTACAAGCAAAAAAATTAAAAAATATAAAAATCTAGAGTGCAACTACAAGCTACACTCGCATTAAAATGCAAATTATATAAATGAACCAGGTTTATATCAATTAAAAATGTGATCAAGTGTGTATTTAGCTGAAGTCCTTCAAAATTGGGCGTATGAACAAATTCTTCCTTCGATTAGAAATACTGATGAATATAAACTCACAAATCAAAATTAATATTTAGAAACATAAGGCAATAATTTAAAAGAAACTAATAAAATTAAATATAAACACTTTGAAAATCAAGGTAATCAAATCTAAAGGCGTCTTGAAACAACTCGAAGAGCTGTTGATGTAATAAATGAAATAAATAATGACATTAACAACATGAAACCAAATACTGTTCCTCAAAATCAAAATCGAGTATTTAAAATATTTGATTAAATTAATTATTATGATATCAGAGCACTAAGAAAAAATGTTAACATACGATTACATGTAATTCGAGATAGGCACCTGAATTGTGAAGAACCTTTGCATTTCAATATGCGTCAGCTAAGTTGCTTTCAGCTGCGCCTGATCCAAAATCTATAAATTTATGTCAAAGATTGAAAGAGACCTCAAATATTACATCTGGTGGAAATTATTAATTTGAAGAGCCAACAATGATAATTTGATTGAAAATGAATTATTAAATACAACATATAAAATTTTACGTTTTTATAAAACAACATTATTTTTATTGATCCAACTATTGTGAGAATTATCAAATTCAAGCCATTTAAATATACGTTATCACATGTTGCATTGTCATCTCCTGCCAGCAGTGTACAAAGAAACAGGATCGTAATGACGACGAAGTTCATTTTAACTTTTGCAGCCTTTTTATCAGCTGCGACGAAATACACACTTAAACCATGCTGTAATAGTTACTTGTTCACTGGATGATAATTAAATGTTTATTATAAATTTTGAAGTGACAAAAACCAGGAATTCGTTTGTTTTCAGAGTTAATTTATTTTTTCTTCGTTAAAATCGCATTTAATACAGGAAACTCTTCACTTTAATTCCCGACGAAATTATTATCGCGAGGCACTTGCCAAGTCACGAAAATTTCACCACCAATTTACTGCATTCTGTTAAACTGAATAAATAATTCTTTCCCCGGCCATGCACACGCATGCCGTACGAGCTGCGGCCCGAGTTCGTAGCTGAAAGCCTTAATGCCTCCTCGTGTAGGTCTTCAACATTTACATGTTAAATTTCTTGAGGTTGAACGTCCAAATTAAGGAAAGCTTTACCGCCGCGGCCTTTGACCTACGCGAGTTAAATTACAACTCCCGTTCACATTGCGTTTAAAAGATTATACCGCGCCACCACAACCACGACCTTCCCCTCTGATGCCCCGAGGACTTCTGTCGTCCACATCATGGCGCCGGGCACCCACGTCCACGAACGAGCTGACTCCTGATTGGCCCAGCCCGCTTGCCTAAAGTCCTGCCGACGCCTTTGCACCAATCTGACATTTTTTCCTACCTGCACAGCAAAACAAACCAAACACAACAGCAGAAAAATATCACTATATAACCCCGAAAAAATATTTAACTAGTGCCTCGCTATACCAAACAGACTTAATTAATCCACTAGTACAAAATAACCTATATTACCCTTTACAAAAATTAGATTTGACAATTCCCCTTTTGTTTTTTGATCCTATATAATCCTATAGGCATAACCATTTGTTTAAAAAGTGCATTAAAAATAATTATCCTTAATTTGGGAAAAGAAAAAATTAAAATTAACCCACTGACCTTTGTGACCTGCAATGTTGCACACTGTTTTTTAACGAAGAATTGATTACGATAATCAGTCTTCATAATTTCATATTCATAAAAACTAACTCATATTTCTTCATCATTCATATGTTTTTAAATATGATTTGGTACGTTGTACTTACAAACTTAATCAGTTTAAAACCATTATGTTAACTAATTAGCTGTCGATCTTTTTTCAAATAATTTTTAAATTTTGCTAATTCTTATTATATCACCAATCTTATATATTTTAACATTTCGTCATTAACTTCAATGGGCTTCATCCCAAAAGCTCTATGTTTTATACAATTGTATTATGTTATTATGTCGTCTAAAATTTCAACCCATCTACATATAAATGTCATACAAAACTAATTTTTCCACATTTCATATTTCAAAGTTTGATTAAATAGTTTACCAATAATTGATTTAATTTCTGAGTATGATAAATAATGATTTATATACTTTTTTCATTAATTATTTAAATGTATTATTACAAAATTGTTTGCCTTTATCTGTTTTAAAATTATTTGGTTTGTTGTTTTTGAAATCGATTCAAACGCTTTTACAGCATTTTTAAAAGTTTTATCTTTAACTGGAACAGAAAAAAAATATGCAGAAAGCTAGTTCTCACTCATACCTTCAACTTTGTGTGCTGTAATGTGGAAAATGACCTGGCCAAAATTGTTACAACAAAGGTGCATTTTAGTTGCCTCAGGCATGCGGAATTATTAGCTTACTCATTTGTCGTAATTCGTTACGAATACCTATTTTACTTTAAAAACTGGTTTGTATCCCCTGTTTCACCGTGGTGAGGGTTGTCCTCAGCAGTAAATAGTTTCATACCTGAAAAACCTCGTAAAGTAACACAGAATACACACTCGCGTCGTCCCACCTACAGTCGATTTTGATTTATTATAGATAAACTCATTTCACCTTAGTACATTCACGAGAGTATACGCCCTCAAGAATAGTTTTAGGCCATAAGTCGAATATAGGTTTTCGACATATATTGTCGGGAATCACTTCCCAAAACTTTTCGGCCGAATTGAGTATCATCCTGTGTATGCATATATGTATAGATCAGTTTTTCGTAGTAGTATTTTTGCCCGTCACACATTCATTAGTTAAATGAAATTCTTTTAACTGAGCGGGACAAGTGACCTGTTTTTCTTTCGTTCTAGAAAGCAACATGAAGTTCTACATTATTGACACCGACTTCACCAACTTCGCAGTCACGTGGTATTGCTTTCCCTCAAGAGTAACTGGCAGAGTCACTGGTGAGTGAATCCGGCCACCGGAGTAGCCAGGTGACAGTTTTTTTTTCAACAGTATTGAATGTTGGGAGTTTGTGGCCGTACTCATCTGACTTCTTCTCGTGCTCATGCAGCTGCCGTTACCTAGTATGGCCAAGAGTATAGTACCTACTATGTGAGTGAGTGAGTGAGTGAAGAGATTTGGGTGGCTCTCAACGGCGAGGTCTTGAGAGCCGATGAGGGTGATTGAGGTGAGTTATAGCAGCGCCGGAATGAAAGGGCGGGGAAAACATGAGATCCCCGAAAAAATCCGCCGACCAGTTGCATCGTCTGGCACGATTCCAGTACCTACTATGTTTCGCAGTTTCAGTGACTTGTAGGCTAGACATAGATCTTTATACTGACGCCAGCGTCATTTGCTCATTGCCTGCTGCCACAGGGAGATGTCAGTTACTGTTTAAACCGGATTACCTGTGATTGGCTAAGTATTTGGTTTCAAGTTTATCAGCGGCTCTGAATCTTTCAGGACGTGTTAAAAATGTTGAGTTCCAATTGTCAAAGGAATGAAAACACGCAACTGTTTAAAATTTAGGCTAACCCGGAAAGTTTATGTCTCTAGCTATCAGCAGTAGAGGTGGCTTCATGTATCTAATTTGATTTCCCAAATAATTGGATAAGAATATACGATAATTCGCTGCACCACACATTTTACCGAATTATTTTTTATTTTAATGGTAACAAATATTTTGTTAAAATAAGACCTACCAAATTTCTATTATATTTTCTATTCATAGCGGATGGATATTTTAACAGAATATCGGAACACACTTGGATATATTGAGAAAGAGGAACCTATTACAATCAATAACTTATTACTGCTGTATTTATTTTGTATTTTAGGTCTCGCTTTCTACTTTTTTGTTTGCATTATTCTTAGCAATAGAGATAGCACCCTATTTCCCGCATTATCTGTGATCATAAATATGTTTTTCATTAGATTCAAATTTTAAAATATTTCAATTTATTATATATAGATGCTTTCCCACCCCACTTCAATTAGGTCTTTCTTATTTCCAGAGTGCTGACCATTAAAATGGCAATGCCAAGAAAGACGCACCTGGAGAATCCCACATTCTGGGAATGCGTAGAGCAGGGTAGGGCAATGCAGTGATTAGTTGTTTAGCCGAGTAACGCAGTACGTGCAATCATCCTACTGCGAAATTGGTCCTCGCTTTAAAAGAAATGAAACGTGAAGCGAATACGGGATCAGTAGGTCGAGGAGAAATGGCCTGAGCGACGTGCAGGGAGCCAATGGTGCGATAACATACATCTGGTGCGCATGGTGATTACGAATCGTACAGCCACATCAAACACCCTCACTAAGGAGTTCAGACATACACAGCATCAGTCTGTGTCCGCACGCATGGTGAGTTGCCGTCTGCAGCATCAGGGCATAGTGCACATGTGCCTATTACTGCGGCTGGCACTGAATGCTCACCTCAGGCGCGTGCGGCTGGTGCGTGGAACCTCGGAGACATGGAGAGACAAATGACATACCATTGTCTTCTATGACGAGTACCGCTTTTGCTTGCAGCACCACGATGATCGCAACTGTGTATTGGTGGCACCATGGCGCACGCCTGGCCGAGTCCTGCGTTATGTACCATCATACTGGCCAAGCACCTGGGGTTATGGTAGTGTGTTCAATTGGGTTCCAGTCCCGCTAGTACGTTGATCAGCAACCATTACATCGTGGAGGTGTTGGAGCCTGTTGTGGCCACCTATCATCAGAGCCAGCTTGGGGCCCTGTACCAACAGGAACTGTGTACGACCGCATGTGGCACACAGCATCCGACAATTCCTGGACGACCACAATGACAAACTTATTCTTTGGCCTGCGCATTCACCAGATCTCTAGCCATAGAAAACGTGTGGTCCATGGTTGGACGATGACTGTCCTGTCACATTACACCCGCAGTGACAGCGGATGAACTTTGAGTACGCGTAAAAGCAGCATGGGTATAGATACCCCAGAGTGACATACAAAGTATCTTCCCATCAATGCAGCGTCGTGCAGCAGCGGCTGTTGTCTCTCTTGATGAGGCCAAACAGTAAAACTGTTTTCCAATTTCTGTTCATTAACCTTACGGGTAGTAATGTTACGTGTGCATGATGGGTATTTTTCCCAATAAATCTGGTTGTCATGGCTATCTTTTTTTTGTGCTGCAATTTTAATGGCCAGTAGTGTATCTAACATACTGCATATCTCTTAAAGCCCTCACTGATTTCCCTAAACTTCTAGCCCGTCTCGTCGTCTTCGAGCAACTACATATCTCCTTGTCACGTCTATGCCATGTCTCAACCAGTCAACCTATTTCCACCTAATTCTGCACACAAGTAGTGCTATGGTAGGCCATGTAAACTTACAAGATTTAAGTGATTCACACACTTTTTTCAAAGTGATGCCCCTGAAGATATTTGAAGTTGCTAAAACTTTCGACTGAGTACTACCGAAGTTTATACTCCGAATCCTATATCTTTAATGTAGTTGTCTGCACGCCAGCCTACGGCACGAGGCATTCTGTGTTCGAGTCCCAGGTAAGGCACGTATTTCTAATTGTCTCACAATTATTTCATTAGCTTGTGATTGCATTTCTAATGATATCGTTATCAACAATACGTCAAGATCCACCTATCATCTAACTTTTTAAAAACTTCATCAATATTATTTGCATCCATGTAGAGGAAAGAAGGCTAATTAGCTATATCTAAAACTTATTGCTTGTTTTTATTTCTCTAATACCACAATATTGAATTCCTTATTAGTGCTCTGTCAGACAAGGGTATACGTTCAATCTAAACGAAATAAATTTTTTGCCAAAAAATTTACGCATCCTATAAAAGTCATTCGGAAACGTGGAATTGTAGAATACAGGTATATCAGTGGATGAAATACCAAAGATTTAAGTATCGTACAGTAACGCATGTAGAGTTGCCGCTCTCTAATTGGCATCCAATAACAATCATCCAAACTACGCACGTTATGTTACATAACGATATTTGCCAAGCGTGATGGAATTCCGAGGAGATCTACGAGACAGCCCAACGAGAAACTGATGTAGTTTGAGGAGGCTAGATAATAGGACTGAGGGGCAAGACGGGTGATGCGCCGAACAGTCCATTAATCGAGAAGTTCGACTTCCCTGTCATTTTGTGTTGGGAGCAATGTACACGTGATGGTGCCCATACACCGAGGATCGGTTTCTGGACAATCCCAATACTGTAAGGTAGGATAGTTTAATTGTCGGGCACGCACAAAACATAAAAATATGTTTTCTTATATGCCGTGCAGAGATATATGCCAGCTTTAACAGAGCGCCGTATATTTACCATAATGGTTCCCAGGCGCCTGAAACAAGAAGATCAACGAGCATTACACGTTCTGCCATTAAAGCTCTAAGGGTGTTCAAAAAACTATAATTATGTTCTACATTTTTAGAATATTATATCCTTTTTTCCGTTCTGGTATAAAATTATGAGTTTAAAAGTATGACAAGGGGGGGAAATTACTTTTGAACAAAGAATAAAACGAGTTATAGGGCTTTCAAGTAGATATATTTTTCGTACAAATCTCAAAATGTAACAAAATATGTTAGGCTACAGCTCAATGTAATAGTTTATATTACGTATTAGAATATCATAAATAATAATTCTTGGAAATGTGTCATGTGGTTCGTTCGTATTTCTCTATATGATAAAATTTAAAGTCAAAATATCCCCAATTTAAACCTTTACCGCAAGTGAACCAAGTGCCAGATTTCAAAGAAATTGCAACACCTCACTCCTAGGACTTCAATAAACAGCTTAAAATAAACATTGTTTTAAAATAACTATTTGAAATTAGGAGGAATCAAGATTTAAAGTTAAAATTCTTATATTTAGTCTAAAATTAGGATTATTATTTTGGAAATGAAATTGGCATTTTATGACGTCAACGTCATTTCCTTAAAAAAAATGGCACTTGAACAGTTTTATTATTAGCACCTTACTTTCCTCTCAGCAAAGAGCACTGTGCAATGCTAGGCACTTAGGACATACTACGTTTAGCAAAGAATCAACTTTCTTTGGGAAAGGATGATACCCATGCCGTAATTTTGAGAACCACAGGTAAGGGCTGCATTCTTGCAACTACACACCCTAAAACTGGAATGATGGTCATTTGCCACTGGTAATGGTATGAAGGTCAATGAATGTGCACCGGTACGCTGAATTCTACTGCGGCCCCATGTGCTACCTTTCTGGATGAGTGCCGAGGAGCAAATATTCAACAATATGACACTCACTTGCACACAACTACGGTTCCCGTGGTTTTTAACATCACATCTTATAATTTCTTTGGCCGGCCGGACTTGTCACCCATCGAACTTCTGAGACGCCTCCTTCTTCCTTATTGTAATTTTCGCGAGTTGGTGCACAAGTTTTCAACCTGGGCTAGTCTCTCTCAGGATGACGTATGACGTTTGTTTAGTTCTATGGCTCCTTCTGTGCCACAGGTGTGTGAAATATTGTCCTGCTCTAGTGATAATATAATAACTTGTTCATTTTTGTTTGAAACCTCACAAAAGCACCGAATGGAAATTACAAAGACTCTGTATTTATTTATTTCTTAAAAACCCTCGTTGTTTACACTTGAGATATGTCTTAATTAAAACATTTTCATAGGGAGATGCAATACAGATTTAATAATGATAAGTGTCAATACACGAACGATATTCCGCATAATCACAATTTGTTACAAGCAATGTTCTTCAAAAAATATTTTTTTCTTAAAAGGTATCTTTAAGGAAATGAGCTTAATTTAGTAATAAATTTTTATTTTTTTTCAGCTATTGAAATATAATTTTATTCGTTTTTACCGCTTGTGTTCTACAGCTGGTTTACGGGTAATTGTGAAATCAAATGTTTGAACAATTTATCTTTTCCATAAATATACTCGTATTTTAATGCAGATGTTGACTGAAAATACAGCAATGTTGACAGACAACGAAGAAAATAGTATTTTTAACGCCTGACTAAATGCGAAATATTAAAAACTGTGGCAACCGAGAACAAAATCTATTTTCAAATATTCCCCTAGTGGATACACTAGCTAAGAGATCACTCAAAATTGCATCGTAGCTGATGCCGCCTTCTTTGGTTGGATCCGAATTTTCGTAAGCAGTGCTGATGGACCTCACCAATAGCGTAGGCAGAATTTCTTTTTTGGGGGGGGATGGGGATGCCTTCGTTGATAAACCTGTGTCTTTATCATATTTCAGCTTAAGAACAACAGTAAATAAGATTACCTGTATTTTTATATTACTTATTTTATTATGCTAATTTTTACTGTTGATTCTGCCATATTATTTACCTAACTTCTCACTTTACTGAATGCTAACTAATATTCCTTTTTTTTTCTGTGTCCCGCGTACACTTGTAATGCCAACGCATTATTTAACTCTGCATCAATTTCATTAGTTTTTGTTTATTTGTTTTTGTGCGTTTAAGCCAATAATAAAGGTTGTTTTAATTTTAAATTTCTGAATTAATAATCGGAGAAAATAATTCGAAAGGCATCCCTTACTTAACTGAACCTATTTCCAGTTAGGGGTTCATTGACTAAAGGGTGCGTATACGCGAAAGCAATAAGCGCAGCCCTGTTATTCACAAACAGGAGTGTATTCGTTTTATAGATACGAAAGTAATATATTTTGTAGTATTTTATTGCGTATTGTTTATAACAATTTCACAGTGTTGCCTTATAGATGCATGGTTACTAGTAACCAGGTCATTGGAAATTTTAACTTTACATGAGGCGGAAGAATACACAACGGGCAAGTTAACGTATCCAGAACGCACGAGATTTCCGTTTCTGGCCACTGTTCTATTTTGGGTTAAAACCTGGCACAGCTACTTGTGACGTGGGGTCTGGCTAATATGTTATTTGAACCGACAACGAAGTCACACGAAGTTCAGAGATGAGAAACTAAGTAAAACTTTCCAAATAGTTCAGTTTATAAACCGGCTGTCCCAAATTACTGTTTATACTCTGTTTTGGTACTAACAGGGAAACTATCAAAGATAATCTGATAGGACAGCGTGAATATGATGGGACAGCGTGTATTTTATGCTAAAAGGACAACGTTGGGTGTGTGCGAGCGCGTGTAGCAATTCTGTTGTCAGTTCCACTTGCAGCTACGTGTGGCAGTACTGCAATTGTGGAGGAAATGGCGGAGATGGAGAGTTTTTCTTGCGAACAACATAAGTGGAATTTAAAGTGTAGTTGAAAAAGTGAGAACATGACTGAGATTCTGAGAAAATGGAGGGCAGAATCTGGGGCTACGCCACCAACACATGTAACAATGACACGATCACGTGTCAAATTTCAGACGGACTGAACTGTGTGTGATGTGAATAAATTACGGTGTGGTAAAAGAGAACGAGAACGGACGAAGAAAGTGTGGGGGCTGTGTTGCACACATTCACTCGTTCCTCCGGAAAGTCGAAGTCTGTACGGCAAGTTGCGCGTGAGTCAGGTGTCAGTAAATAAAGTTTCCGTCACATTTTAAAGCTAGTAAAGTGGATACCCTACATTTCCACGTTAATTCTCGCCATGAATGAAGACGACCCAAACGGGCGTATCGTATTATGCAAGTGGGTTGTGAACATGTGCAACGGCAACGAACATTAACTTGCGTGTTTGCTTGGTCCGATGAGGTAACATTTAAATTTAATGGCACCATTAAACTCCATAACTGATGTGCACTGGGTGATTGAAGATCCCCACATTGTAGTCGAGTAAGCAGTTAATCTTCCTGGGTTAACATTGTGGTGTGGTATGTCTGCCCGATAACTTGTGGGGCCCTTCTTCTCTGGCGGAATGGTGACAGGTGAAGGGTACTGCACCATGTTACAGGAAATATTGTGCCAGCTGTTCGCCAACTACACTCATATAACGATTTCTTTTTATAACAGGATGGCGCACCGCTACATTACTATCGAGAAATACGGTCGCTCCTGGACGAATCATTTGTTGGGAGGTGGATAGGTCGACAAGGAAGTGTTGAGTATCCGTCCAAAGGTGTTAGAATTTTATCTGTCGAGAACTATGAAGAAATCTGTGTGTGCGGCAAAGCCATGGACCATGGATGCAATGAAAGACGCGAATGTGACCACCTGTGAATCCACTCCCATTGAAACCATAAGTTACTGTTTGTCGTTCTGTTCTATAGCGTTGCAGACGATGTCGTGCTGCTGATGGCGGACGTTTTGAACATTTGTCAATGTAATTGATATTCACTCAAACCCGTCGTTGTCCATCTAGCTTCAAATACAAGTAATCCTAAAAGATTGTCGTTTAATTATTCCCTTTTATTCGTACTAAAAGAGTGTAAACATTAATTTGGGACACCTGATACATACATATACAGACACGAATGTATAAAAAATTCACGTTTGATTGGGCAAATTTAAAATATCTACGTAGTAACTGTTTTTTAATCATTTCGTATATTCGCGCCACATGTGTGCCAAGGAACGTAGATATGTTAAAAAACACAAATACTTATATATTACAACATATTCTTATTCTGATTTGCATAAAACAACAACTCACCGAAATTAGTATGCCATAATTTTAAACATCGCACTTTAGTAATATGTTAAGACAAGGAACTACTTAATTTAATTCGCTGCCAACGTAACTGTTTATGTTGTGCAGGCAGACTTTGATTCAGAAGAAGTACATGAAGTAGCAGTTATGTTTTTCCTTAAGTTGAATATATGTGTGTGCTGGGCGTCTCAGCTGGTTGGCTGCTTTGAGACTCCGAAGAGAAGTGACGTGAGTGTGTTGGCGCGCTGCTTACAGAGATATACTCGGTGCTGTCTCGGCAGACGAGCCTGGACCCTGAGCTGCTGCGTGAGGCAGAGCGGCGCTTGCCGGAGGGCAGATACATGGAGGTGTCGCACGAGCACTGCAGCGGCGGCCTACGCTCTGGCTCGTCGTCATCCGAGGTGCTCGAGACGAACTCCGCGTCTCTCTCGTCCGCCGAGCACGCATGAGACCTTCCACCTTCTATCCCCTCTACACCCCACCAGACCTTCTATCCGCCAATTTTCCTGTATCACCATAACCAAACCGAGGATGCGTAAGGCTTTTCATCTTATGCCAACTTCCTAGGCCCCCACCCGGTCTTATAACCTTCTTCTTCCCTGTGTCCACTCTAAAGGTTTGAGCATGCAGAATGAATACACCAGGAGTTCACATGCATTCTACAACTCTAAACTTTCCGCTGGAGAAGAACTGAAAACAAATACTAACTAAAGTGTTCCCTCACAAATTTACAATGTATGTAAATCTTCTTTACATGAAAACCTTCATTCTGCCAACATTTTTCTGTCCTTCGAAAACGCAAGGTGTTGCACAATACTACCAGATGTGATATGTTAATCAAAGTAGAATGCTCTGATATCCTCTCCCTAACCCCCCTCCCCCCGGCAGCACACGTCACACAACCTCCATAAATTGTATTACTTGGCTTTCAGCTGAGGGTGAAGCCAGACCAGAAGGAGGGTTGCTCAAGCAGTAATATTTTCGTCATGCATGCCAGCTTTTGAAATCTCGTGAATAATAAAAGTTTAGATGGCTACTTGGAAGACCATCCTTTTTATATTTTATGTTATGTAGCATTCATTGTCGTTTTAGTGTGTTTAACACATGGCGCAATTTACAGATAACATTATGGGGAGCAAGTTTCTCTTTCTAGTTATCATTATTATTATTTTCATTTTTTAAAACATCTGTGTCTTTAAGTAATTAGCAAGTAAGTCTTAGTTGTCTTTAGAGTTAATTTCTGTAATATTATTCATTAAAGTTTAATTTTTTGAGTAAACAAAAATTAATTGATTTTCCTTTGGTCTCTAAATATGAACGTCCTTGGTACAGTGAGGGAATATTACTGTAGCTACCATATATCTATATCCATAAAATTACAAGGCTTTAAATATTGGGATAGTAATGTGATGAATATAATAAAATTATTGTTAGTTATATATAGTAATAATACCTACAGAACTCTCAATCATAGTCTTGCATGCAACTGTATTTGCAACTTAAAACATTTTCTATAGCAGAGAACTATGTATCACAAAGAATACTTTTCGACAGGATAATGTCATTAGTGCTCGGATCGTTCCTGCAGCAACGATAACTGTAATAAAATACACAGCATTCTAATATTAGTGATAAAGTTTGGTTATTTCTACCCTGAAAATTTATTGCAAAACTTGTGCGATAATGTGCTTCTCTAAACGCCATATTGGGTGCTTTAGGACATAATTATTCCCAACCCTTTCACCACGCCACCCATACTCTCAACCACGCCAGCCACCTTCACTCCTCTTATTCCCATTCTAATATGATATATTTCTAAGTAAACAGTTTAGCCTGCACTGGTCTGGCAAACATGTTGGTTCAGGCCCAAAATCATCCTTGACAGAAGTTCTACCGTACAGGTAGTCGTGGAAGTCCTTTGTCTCTTCTGTCGTGATTTCATATTCTGTGAAGACTCAGAGACAAAAGGATGAGATGTGGTGTCGAGGATACTCTGGTAATGCAGTCTCGTACGTCCCTTTAAAAACTTACTCGCTTTGCGTACTTAGCTGTATACGTGCTCGCTGGCGGCACCGGAGGTTGGGTGCTTTCCATCTGTAAAACAAGCACACGTCCAACCACCTTGGATAACCAACTTGAAGTCGTGTCCAATGCGAGATATTCGTTTCGATCCGAAGATTGCTGTGTGTCCATTCGTGCCTTGAGATCTAACCCCGAGAAAAGGTTGTANTCCCCCCAAAAACTTTCAGACTGAATCTCCATTCCAAAATATGAACCCAAATTCGTGAAAATATACCTAGTAGGTTCGCTGATCATTACGTTAACCTAACACAAGTACATTCATTTGGAAAATATTAATCACTCTGAAAATGCCATCGCATGGGTACGCAACTGGATACATGCACATGTCATGGTAGTTTGTATACAGAAAACATTAAAATGTTGTACCACCCCAAGCATTTATTGTGAGGAACGAACACTAGCAGGATGCCCTTAATACGGTGCTGGACCACCTGTAGCACGGAGACAGGTGGTGATGCGGGGAATGCTGCGTGTTCACTGAACTTGGCTCTGTGGCTCACAGTCGTGACTAATGGAGGGACACATTTGCCCTTAGTGGCACATCCACGCAAGAAAACAACATTAGACGTAAATGTGACAATATGTTGCGCTATCACGATGCTGTGTGGCAACCTTCGTTGTATTCGCGCGATTCATTAATGGTGACCAATGTATTTGCAATTGAATGTAGTAACATTTGTTGCGTAGTTAAATTAATACGTGTATAATCAATTCATGGTTACTTCCAGATTTTATGAAGCGCTGCTAATGATCTGCTTTCAGGATATTCCTCCGCCTCATGCAAACAAAGTTTAACCAAGTCTAGAAAAAATACACCAAAGGGACAACGTATTCCTTTCATGCGCACTCATTCTAATAATATTTTGCATTAGAACTATTTCTTACTAGGCATTACCAACACACCTTTTCTCTCACTGTATTTATTCATATTAATCATAAAGGATATTTTCTAATTTATACATCAAATATAACTAAAAGTATAATTTAACCGAAAATAAGGTTATTTTACGTTAACGGAAGTATAAAACGTTCGTAATGCATTACATATTTAGGAAACAACGAAACACGGTATAAATGGGGTGATTTTTTAAAGGTTAGATTCAAACAGTGTGAAATAAACCATAAATACACTATAAATGTAAACCTAAAGAGAGCATTTCGCTACGAAATTTATTCTATGAATGGGAAAATAAAAAGAGTATTCTGAACACTTTAAATGCTTTGCAATGTTTAAGAAATAGCCTAAGTTACAAATAGATCCTCTTATATGATTCGTAATTTGATTTTAGTAGTTTAAATTCAAGTAATCATTGCTCTTCGCAAATATGTGCAATTTTACAGCAATATAAAGCGAATTTCGAAGTGTTGCCAAAGGTTCTCGAACATTTCGTTAATATAAGGGGGTTTTCTTGGTTTCACATATTGCCGTTAGTGAGGATTTTCTATAAGATATTGACATTTTTAGGTAACAGGACAATCCAGAATAACTGTTTGGTGAATGATAGCAAGCTATCCCGTTTAACAGTTTGTAACGTTCGCTATCCCACAGCTAACAAGATACAGAATACTGATACAGGAATGCCATATCTTATTTCATGTAGCATCTGTAAGTGGCCCATCCAATTCAAGTACAATTTAGCGTGAAAAATATCCCACAGTCGTATTTTTTTTAATGAGATGTTTTTCCAATGTTGTTTTTTTTTAATTAGAACGTCAAGTTATTTATGCTGTCACTCGAGGAAAAAGGAAAATTCTTATTGTGGTTTAAATGTACGTATTTTATTCGTATATATTTTTTTTTAACGTTCTACGGCCAATTTTTTTTTTTTTTACCTACGAATCAGCGAATTTTTTTCCTCCGGAATACATGGTGGGAATACATTACACACCTCATAAAAATTTATTTCTGCAGTAATTCGTAGGCAAATGGTATCATCTATTTGTGTATTTAAGTGCAACAGTGTAGTAATTTTATTATACCAATTTTAACGTAATGTATTGAGTGCCAAATGTAAGTTAGAACTGTAGAATTATTTACTTATAGGAGCTTGAACTGTTGTACGACAAAATGCAAAATAAATTTAACGCTTGAAGAGAGACAATAGACCTTTGTGAACGAAAGTTGTGTTAAGCAAATGAAAAGTTTAAACAAAAGAATTACAAAGAACAAATTTCCTCCCATTCGCGAAATTATTTATCATTTTCAAGGTCTAACTGAAATGATGTTCGTGTGCTCTTGAATTACTATATTTCAGCGGAGAAGCATTTGTAATCAAAGTAAGCCAGTTTTTAGCCGTTTTATACCAAAATGTGTAATTGCAGTGCTTTTATGCAATTCCACTATTATCGAAGGTAATGTACTCTTCTGTAAAAATTAAGTCATAGTTCTTACAATCAATGACACGAATACGAGCTATGATTTGCTTGCTCGGTATGTGGACAATAAAATGAAATTGCACACCATGATACTTCCGCACACATATTGGTACATACGAAATCTCATCTCATCTGAAACACTAACTTTTTTTTTATTTGAGTCACCGACACATTTCTTCAGAGATCACTGCTAGTTGGTTAGAGTTTCCATCTGAAGCTTTATTGTGCTTGAATTTTGTATGTGTGTTGTATTCAGGATTGGTTACATACAAGTTGTCATATATTATCAGATATTGTTGAGGCATATTAAGAGCAGTATTATAGCTTGAGTTACATAAAATATTAATCATAAAAAATATTTAATGTTGTTTTTGTATCCAAGTTTGTGTTATGACGGGAAATTTTCAATACTGCTTCTAGCTTAATATTTTTAGGTACTAACAATGCTCGTGTTTTCTGGATTATTTTAATAGTTTAACTTTTAAGGACACTTTTATCTGTATAACCCAGAAACTACAGCTCCCGGGTATAGGCAATCCACGACAAACTGAGCGCTTTTAAAAATTTTGCTTAAGATCTACTTATATAAATATTGTTTATTCTCTCGCCATAAAATTAACATTTCCATGGGCGTGAGGCATTAATTAATGCGTCAGTAAAGTTAAAACGTGAAATCATCAGAAAATTAAATATTTTAGAAATACACAAATGTGCAAATTTTTTCTGCTATAAGTAAAAAGAGGACAAAAAGGAAAACAAATAATTTAAGGATTCGCAAATTTTTATGTAACGCTTTAAATGCAACGTTGAGATACGGTACTATTTTCTTTCCGTCGTTTCCAGTTTTGCTACGTGCTTGCCAGTCAGTGTGCACATTAAATTATGTAGGCCTAATGCAAATATGTATGTTTAGATTACTTAATAGTCATAGCCATTTTTGAGTGAGAAAAAAGTTTATAATTATTCTCAAACTTAACACAACAAATGATAGGGAAACCAGGAACAAAAGCTTTTCCTTACAGAAAAATAAATAAAACTTATTAAATGGTAAGGAAAAAATAATTATTATTATAAACATGGTGGGTGAGTGAAGATATTTGGGCGGCTCTTAACATCGACGTCTTGAGAGCCGATCTAAACAAGGTGTGCCAAATATAAAAATAGACCATTACTTGTCAAGACACGAACCCAGTACACCAGAAAGTCTCACCATAAATCTGTAGAGAACAAAGATTTCATAGTTTCGTTAGTTCTTCTGAGGACAGGACAATAATTAAAACACTTTTTATAATACATTTGCAATTGGTCCATTATTTAATGGCCCTTTTGTGAACGACTCCACGTCAGTAATAGACATGCAGCAAAATTCAGGTATAATTATTGCCTCTAGCTGTGAGGGCCAGCAGCCAATGAGCTACTGTTATCTGTTAGAGTACAAAAAGACGCCAATGTCTAGCACTCAAGTCACTGAACTCACTAGTTTTTTAGGTCTCTAAGCAGTGAAGTATCGCTAACGCGATATGTTCCTCTTTCGACGGCTTCGGTCAGAAGTGAAATACTAGAAAGGGCGTATGGTGTATTGATTGCACACTAACGATTACGTGTATACCAATATTCACATAACACTACAGACTTAAATTTCCAGGCAAATTTATACCGCTTAATAATCCCATTTGTATTAATTTGCTTATATAAAGTTAAATTACATTTACTTGTGACTTCCTTGTTCATAATCATCACCTGATTGTCCATTTTGTGCATTGGATTTAAGAATGGCATTGTTATTTCAATCTATTAAAATTTATAATATTGATTTACTATGTGTATGTATATATAAATTAAACATAATTTATTATAAAACTATTTTAACAAAAAAACTAAGCAGGCAATGTATTAAAGATAAATTATAATACTATCCTTAAAGTTGAGTATTACTTAAATCTGCAAGGGCAAGATAGTGAAAATTCGACTTTATGCTCCGTGAGTTTCAATATACAGAATAGGAAACGTTGTAAAGTGATTTCTTAAGAAAAATGAAATAAAATATATATAATAAACTTTTGAACTCAAATAAATATTTAGACACGAGTCCTTGAGTGTTATTAATATTTTAAACAGCATTTTTTCAAAATATCGGAAAAGAAAGGAAATTAATTTCAATTCTCCGAACATTCTTTGGTGTTATTGGGATCTTCACACTAAGAGTAAATGTCTGTTAATACCTCTTCTCGTAATGAAAATAACGTGGGTGGCCACCGTCTTTTTACAGTCAAGAATTATGAACGTTTGTTACATGTTCATTGAACAGTATGGCCTAATTAATAAAATTTATCCTTGTTGCAACCCGGGACTCATCGTTTTCGTGTAAAACGCACACAAATCATTCGGCGGCAGTGATACATTTCCAAGCACATGGGCAATATCGAAACTTCCTGCAGGAAATCACATATTGAATGTCGCCATAAGTAAGCAGGCAGTTTCAGTACTGTAAGCTTAGTAATGTACGAAGCATGATGTTTACAGTAAGTGTTAAAAGTGTCATCCACCATCGTCTGTGCAGTGGACGCAGCAGCATACCATACACGCATGGAGGTGTTATTGCATATGTGCGTTTTACACGAAAATCGTAGATCCTGGACCGTTGTAACTAGAGAACCATTTTTGTTAATTAGGCTATACTGCTCCATAAATCAACATAAAACGTTCATAATTACTGATGGTTAAAACGTTGTCTGCAATATGATAGTGACCATCCCAGTAATTTTTAGTGCGGTGGGAGGTATTAATAAGATTTTGATCTTAGGTACAAGATCCCAATAACATAAAACAATCGTGAGTTAATTTCACCTCCTTTCCAGTATTTTGCAGTTTCGTCAATCAAATCCCTCCCCATACTGTACAACCATCACTGCCACAAAACTAAAACAGATAGTACGAATATAGGGGCAACCTGAAGTGCCACCTCATGAACCTTCATTCTCCTTGGTTTCAGCGATGAGGAAATCACAATGTCAATACTCACTTAATGAAGATCAGAAGAAATAACTTAGCCTACTATTTGGTATTTGTCTACCTTTTACGCAAAATCGTACATTTTCCACATAAGTTCACGGTAAGTGTTAATGAAGTGAGGCATTATAGGCTGTTAAGCAAAAAAATTTGATGATAAAACTGTCTGCATTGTGTAAGGGTCTACCTTTTATTATGGACATATTACTTTTAAGGGGTAATTTCCTGTGAAATTTTCTTGAAACGGTTGGAAACCTACGATGTTGCGAAACCCAGTAATTAAGAGTTGCTAGAAGCACCTACTTTCAAGACGTTTAGAAGAAACCTTAGCAGTATCGAAGTGTTAGGTTTTGAATTGTCAACGTGTTGAAAATATGTAAAAACAAATTAACGTATTCGTAAACAACAGTTGCAGCCAAAT
The DNA here is from genome assembly GCA_002778355.1 of Clitarchus hookeri. NCBI lineage: Eukaryota > Metazoa > Arthropoda > Insecta > Phasmatodea > Phasmatidae > Clitarchus > Clitarchus hookeri. The sequence continues at coordinate 40,128 of NQII01003675.1, read as the reverse complement.
ATGTTTTTACCTTGTAATTTTCTTTTAGGAACTGGCCATTGCTTCGTTTTATCTCTGTTTTTGAGCATTATGCTTAGAAGTAAACATTTCATAATAAGTTTCACTTCCACGTATTCCAGTTAAATGATATTTTTTAATTAACTGCAATTCTCAACACTTCACGAAGCATACTGCGGCATTTTCAAACTTTCCATAAGTACGACTTCGGGTGGGAGACTAAACAATCAATATTTAATTTTCACGGCGCATTTGACAACGCGATCCGATAAACTTTGGCAAGTTAATCACTAAAACATAAGTTAAAAACATCCGACCTATAGTCTAAAGTGAATTCTAAAGGGGTACACATTTTTGAAAACGGATCTGAAGCACCATTTTATTACAAGGCCACTCTAATATACCTGCCTCAGAAATAATCCTCTCCCTTTGATAGCCGCAAAAGTGTGTTATTGAGTGTTGTGCTTGTTGCTCACCAGCCAGGTATTAGTAGGAATCATTTTGAAAGTAAATCACAAATTACTGGAAATCGGTGAGGCTTAGGGTATTCACAAAATGCATCATTTTCGTTAATTGTGACATTTTGATAGATTGTCCATTTTTAAATTTCATATATGCTCTTGTATCATGGAGGTTAGTTCGAAATAAGGGCGGTAACTGATTATTTACATGAAATATTGGCTGTCAGTTATAGCTGTTGTGTTTGCAGATGTTTTCCACACCTTCAAAGTTCCATCTTAATTATTTCCTCCCATATTTTCAATAAACTAGTTTTTCATGTCAAAATTCAAAGATGGGTACCACCCTTGGGTTTCACTTTAGACCAAGGATCGAATATATTGTTTTCAACTTCTCTTTTCGTGTTTAACATGCAGCCGAATTTTGTTGTTTGAATGTGGGTACATTCTGCATTTATACTTTTAGGTATTACATTTATACACATGAAAATAATTACTTTGGGCAATCAAAGAAATTAGGTTTAAAATATAAACATTACAAGAAAATTTTAACTAATTTAATTAAATATTTAGAGTACATAGCCTGTAATGAAAAAACTCTATGATGCACTTATCATAATACACATAGGCAGTTTGGACCCAAAGCCCCAATCTGTGTATCCCGCCATATCAAATAAAACCCAAAAAAAGATTTCCGCAGAGCATATCTGCAACACACCTGATAAAAAAAATAACACATCTTGCACGAGCTGCAGTATGACACCAGCCACCATGAGCAGCAACAACACACCTGACAAGATAATAATTACATCTTGCATGGATTACAGTGTACTGCTTGATGAACTCAATAAGCAATGCCATTCACCTGCTAGGCACTGTCAAACATATGTGTGGAGGAGGAGGATGGGAGTGGAAGCATTGTCATAATATAATAAATACTCATAATTCAGTCAATATATACACTGAAGAGCCAAAAAAAACTGGTACACCTGCCTAATATCGTGTAGGGCCCCCGCGAGCACGCAGAAGTGCCGCAAGACGACGTGGTATGGACTCGACTATTGTCTGAAGTTATGCAGGAGGCAATTCACACCATGAATCCTGCAGGACAGTCCATAAATCCATAGGAGTGTGAGGCGGTGGAGATCTCTTCTGAACAGTACATTGCAAGGCATCCCAGATATGCTCAATAATGTTCATGTCTGGTGATTTAGGTGGCCAATGGAAGTGTCTAAAGTCAGAAGAGTTTTCTTGGAGCCACTCTGTAGCAACTCTCAACTTGTGGGGTGTCGCATTGTCCTGCCGGAGTTATCCACGTTCGTCGGAATGCACAATGGACATGAATGGGTGCAGGTGATTTGACAGGATGCTTACGTATTTGTCATCTGTCAAAGTCTTATCTAGGCGTATCAGGGGTCCCATTTCACGCCAACTGCACACGCTTCATACCATGACATAGCCTCCACCAGCTTGAACAGCCCCCTGTTGACATGTATGGTCCATGGATTCATGAGGATGTCTCCATACCCATACACGTCCATCCGCCCGATACAATTGGAAACGAGACTCGTCAGACCAGGCAACGTGTTTCTAGTCATCAACAGTTCAATGGCGGTGTTGGTGGGCCCAGGCGAGGCGTAAAGCTTTGTGTCGTGCAGTCAGCAAAAGTATAAGAGTGGGTCTTCGGCTCCGTTGAATAGTTCGCACGCTAGCACTTTTTGATGCCCCAGAATTTAAATCTGAGCCAATTTGAGAAACGGTTGCACGTCTGTCACGTTTGATGATTCTCGTCAGTCGTCGTTTGTCCCGTTCGTTCACGATCTTTTTCCAGCCGCAGCGATGTCGAATATTTGATGTTTTACCAGATTCCCGATATTCACGGTACACTCGTGAAATGGTCGTACGCGAAAATATAAATTTTATCGCTACCTCGGAGATACTATGTCCCATCTCTCGTGCGCCTACTATAACACCACGTTCAAACTTACTTAAATCTTGATAACCTGCAATTGTAGCAGTAGTAACCGATCTAGCAACTTCGCCAGACGCCATACCCCTGTTATTTGCATATGCACGCCTGTACCAGTTTTTTTTTTTTTGGCTTTCTAATGTACATATGGTACAGTATGTGTTCCATCATCCAGTATGCTTCTCTTGTTATCCTTCCATGACAGAGCCAACTTATTGATACATTCACTGAAGAGAATATGTTGGTGAGAACGAATGGTATGTACATTGACCCACATCATACACTGCTGGTGCAGGCCACACTTATAATCTTCAAATATAATGTTGTTTTTAACAACACATTTCTGCACTCCCTTGGCCCTTTTAAATATTTTGCCCTTGCACTTGTAGCAATACAATTTTGCCCGAAGCCAAACCAATTCAGTCATAATGGCTTCTCTGCACTCATCCTTAAACTTCTCTAACACTTTGGCGTTGGTTGGAGAGTAGTGAGGTGATCGACATGGTAGCAGGACATATCGAATTCAGTGCTGAAATGAGGATCAGTAGCTAGGTCCCAGTAAAAATCTTGAGTGCGGAAGGAATAGACGGAGATATCGAAATCCATGTATACCAATTCGCATCGATCGCCATACCATCGTCTCACCACATCGTAGTGGAGCCGATACATATTGTTTTGGAGAGCTCGAGGACGAAGGACCCAGCTTATATAGGTTTATCGAATAAAATACTCTCCTTTTGAGTCGTATCTTGGCAAGCTTCTCGTGGTAAATGGTTCTGTCCTTGTACACTGATTTCGCTACGAGTTTCCTTAGTCTCATCTCACTGCATACAAGTTTCATCCGTGGTCGCTTCCCTTTTGTTCTCCATTAGCTTGCCAAACACAGAGTTGTTGGCAAGGTTGAAGAAATCACGCTCGAAATCTTTGCTGGCAGCTTTCCTATTTTCCATATTCAAATAAATGTAGGCTTTCAACTATGGCGACTGCGCAAATTTGAGGACACGATGTATCTTCGTCACCTGGAGGCCATGGGATAATGCTTGCTTCAAAGTCCTGTAATGTGAGTTGCAGTACTGCTTATGCTGCTCGGAACCACTGAAGGCCCATTAGCCCCGATACTCATAGACGATTATCATAGTATGTGAAGCAGCGCTTGTAGATATGAATACTTCCTTCATGTGCAGTAACCTGGGAACAGACGAAGCGGCACAAGTCCGTAACATATGTATAGTGGTTATTTGTGTCATCGGTCATGAGCAGCAGTTTGAAATTCTGAGCCTGTTCTGCTCTGGCTACATGTATCGGTATGACTTTCAGTCTCTCGTCCAAGACATATACATTCGCGGACGTACCAGGGTTGTGCCTCTCAAAAATACTGATCTGTTTCAGTGGGGTCGGGAAGGTGAGACCATCAAAATTTAATTTCCCCTCCAGTTTGTGGTAGCGATGGTTCATGTACTGGGGGTTTCCCTCTTCCACAAATGGGGCAAGACTGGCCCAATTGAAGCATTCATTATCGTTGCTATTCTGAGGGTTAATGACGGCCTTCTTCGCCTCGATAGAGGTCGGCAAATCTATCCATGAAGAAGCTCTCAGCAGGTCAAATTTGTTAATGCGCATCTGGAGTCTGCTCACAGCAGTAAGCATCAATCCACTTCCCTTCCCCTGGTACTCTTCAACCTCCTGACAGATCTTGCTTATGTTGGGGTCGACAGTTTCATCGACATCAGAGGTATTATATAATGGCGTATTCTCATTATCGTGTGGCTTAGGCTTCCCATACTCACAATCCAGACAAAGATTGAATTTGATGGAGCCATGGGCATCGACCTCTGCGATTAACTGATTAATGAATTTTTGCCACATGGAGCACAAATATATACATACATATTTCGCTGATGCACTTGTGTTCACTGGAACATAAGTCTTAAGTTGCCCCTGAAGGCTGCTGTCACTTCAACAAACCCATTGTCATTGATTTCTCTGGTGCCAGCAACTATCCATGGGTGACAAGTGGGTTGTGAAGGTGTCTGTGGCGCATTAGATAGCCCTGGCTGAGAGTTAGTTGGCGCAGCCATGCGAGCTCATTTTGCTGGCAGTGGGACAGTCCCATTACACTTAGAGCTGTGTGCATGCAGGTTGAAAGTGCATGTAAATTGCCTCCTGCACTTGTCGTATTCCTGAGTTTTGGCACAGGGATTATCCCAGTAACCACATTCGTGTTGTCGCACATCGCAAGTGCGTGTGAAATTTACATTGCAGAACTTGCAGTGGGTCGTAGTATACTGTCTGATCTGACCTGCGCAGCTTGCTAGGGGTCTGGAAAGTTCGTCAGCATGAGCAAACGAGGCCCTGCACCTATCGCACATATGATGTGCAGTCCTGAATGACTTAAGCTGAGAGTTATGCTTTTGATGCAATCCACTCCTGCAGTCTGTAAACACCTGATCACAGAAACCGCACTGCAGTGCTGGTGACCACATCGTATGTGCGTTAGATAATGAATATGAAGACGAAATTGATGATGATTGCAGAAAGGATGATGATGCGAAATTTGGAGAAGTCGGAAAAGAGAAACGGCCAGAGTCCATCTTGATCGAAGAAGAACAAATGCCGGTGGAAACTAGATGACGATGAAGTGTCTTGGCTCGACTGGGTTGGTCTTGCGGGATGTGCGAGGACGGCTCAATGCTTAAACTCCAGGAGGAAACCTAGAGAGTACGTGCAAAACCTCTAAGCTAACCCAAATAAATGTTTTCCCATACCTCATACACATCTTGCATAATATTATCACAACTGAAAAAACCTATCCTAACACCAGTATAGCATGTTGAACATGAGTAACATACACTGCTAGGCTGCCCAGGTCATATGGTTAGGCTTCATGTGTGAAATAGTGATGATTCATCTATAGGTTGTCTCGTAGTCCTCCCATATCTCCCTCACCCTATCATTACATTCAGTCACTTCGGAGACTGCCTACACATACAAAGTATAGGACGCGCAGACAAAACACTGTCGGAGTGGCATGTGCATGCATGGTGAGGTGTGCGAAAACTATGTGGTACATTCCGTCAATTCGGAGAATGACTGTACATGCTAGGTATAGGGTGGTGGACAAACAGTGTTAGAGTAGTGCGTGCATGCACAGCGAGTGTGCAAAGGCTGCGTGGTTAGCCGGCATATGCATGTACCTGCGTAAAATGACATCGTTTAACAATAGAATGTCTTGGGGTACCCCCATCTCCACACATCAGCACGTTCAGACTCTTTCCCATCACCCTCTCGAGAACTGCCCGAGCCTGTCAGTGCCTACTTGCTATGCATAGTGAAAAAAAAAAGTTGATTAGTGTTCTAATTTCAAAGCAACATGAAGAGTGTATGTAAAATATACGTAACACAGCCTGAGGACAATTTCATGTTATAATGTGTACACGTGGTTGGTTGGGTAAGACATACATAAATTACCTTAAAAGTATTAACATTCTAGTGCATGGTGGAATGTATAAGCTGTCCATGGTAAAATGAACGTTTATTTTAAGCATTGCTTAAGATCTACTTGCATGCACATTGTGTATTCTTCTTCTGTCCTATGCAAAAATAACATTGTCAAGGACCTCGTCACTTTATTCGTGCATAGGTCAAGTACAATTGCGAAAATATTACAAATTGAAATATTTTTGCAATCTCATTTTTAACTTTGATGCATTAAAAAAAGAAAGTGAAAGAAATAATTTAAGTTTACACAAATGGTTACCTAACACTTTTTATTCAACGTTAGGATATAGAACTACTTTCCATTCATCGTTACAATCTTTACCGGATGCATATCACTCAGTTCGCCTGTAAAAAAATATGCAGGTAGGAATAGTGACTTTTTTATAAGGTCGATTTCAAAAGAGCTCACTTTATTGTCAACTGCCTTTACACTGTGTTTATTACTTACATGAAAATACATATTTTTAAATATGTGGTGGATTGATAAAACTCAAAAAAGTGAGTATGGCCAGACACTACAGTTCTGTATGCTACATAGCAACTCGTCGCATTCGCTTGCTACCGCTGGTTGTGCAGCTAGACGTGGCATAAAAATAAGCTGCAAACAATTGGGAAAAAGAATTGCTGCTTCACGCTATACCGAAAGTCAAAAACATATATTATGAAACACTAAATTTAAACTCATCGTATTATTTTTCGTACTGGTATTGTTTCAGTCCTTTCTGATATAATGTCAGTAGATAGGAAATGTATGTTCCACGCACAGGGGATTAAACCGTATTATTTCCGGCCATTGTCTTGTTTCCGGTCACTAACTTCTTTCCGGCCGCCATCTTATTACAATTCACCATTTTGTTTTTAGAATTTTTTATTTCATGGTTTGGCATTCCATCTTGTTTTTTTCATGCTATGTCGTTCCATCTTGCCCCTCTCTCCTTCCATCTTGTTTCCCTACCTGTTCTCTCTCTCTCTCTCTCTCTCTCTCTCTTGCTGCATTCTTCGTCTGCCGTCTAAGTAGTTCCCTCACCGTTTGCTAGGAGCGCTGGCATGTACCACTGTCGTCCACCATCTTGGAGTCGTCTACAGTAGTTCCTTCATCGTATACTAGGAGATTCTGGTGTGTGCCACTGTCGTTTGCCATATTGTTTACAGTTGCTTAAGTCATCGAAAGAGAACTGGCAGCACTGTTATTTAATTTTTCGCAGAGCTCAAAATGTCCTGCAGAGAGCTGTGGAATCACACTGCCGGACCTTGATGTCGGCGGTACGGTTGACATCCTAACCAACTGAGTTATCAGGCCATGTTTTGAATGAAGGGTATAAATTAAGTATATGTGATTATGTGTACATAGGAAGGAGAAAATTTATAAATGTTTATACATTTAAAATATTTATATATGTATTTATATTTTAAAAGAAACCCTACATCTCCATTGCATAAAGCAAAACGATTGAACGTATGTACCATGTACTTATAAAATAAGACTAAATTATTTAACAATCATATATATTTGTTAATAATTTACATATGAGATTAAAGTTATAGAGCTTTTATTTTAATGAATTTTTAATTAATTTAATTTTAATTTTTTAATTTTCAATCTAAATGTATTAAGCGATGTGTCTATGAACTCATGTTTTCATGAATAATCTTTAT
>NQII01003675.1:11475-32477 GCA_002778355.1 Clitarchus hookeri | reverse complement strand
ACGTACACGGAATTCACAAATAGTCCAGACCCGTCGGTTAAATAGAATGGCAGAAGATCAATTGACGGACAATGCAAATTTAAGAGACCAGGTTGCAAACACACGTGCATATGAAAGTCAAGAGCAACGCAACGAACGCCTTCGAGCTTGCAGTGAGACAGACAGGCGCCTTAACGAGCCACCGACGCACACAGAGCACATGAACGACAGTGCCTGCAAGTACATCGCGCATTGACACGTGCATCACTTCTCCGCCTNGTTACTTATATTTATGTGTTGTGTGTTTATTACAGAACAATGCCACGTCTTCGTGGACGAGGAGGAAATATTGGTCTACGTACACGGAATTCACAAATAGTCCAGACCCGTCTGTTAAATAGAACGGCAGAAGATCAATTGACGGACAATGCAAATTTAAGAGACCAGGTTGCAAACACACGTGCAAATGAAAGTCAAGAACAACGCAACGAACGCCTTCGAGCTAATGCATTGAGACAAAGACAGGTGCGTCAGCGAGCCACCGACGCACACAGAGCACATGAACAACAGCGCCTGCAAGTACATCGCGCATTGACACGTGCATCACTTCTCCGCCTTGCGTTCAAATATGAGTGGGACATCGACTATTCGTCACATTCACAAATTGTCATCGGCGCAATGGACAAAGAATGCCAAACTGCCATGCATTCAAATACAAAGGTGAATCGGGTGGTTTCTTCTTCGCGTCTGGAAACGTTGTACTGCCACCATTGAATTCGCCGCCAGAACCATTGAAAACACTATTGGCTGGAGCGACACCTCAATCAAACATGTTTTTGCGTAAAATTCGTAAATTTAATTCATGCTTCCAAATGACATCATTTAGAGCAACAAATTTTTTTCAGAACCAGGTTGGTCGCAATTTTTAATCAACGTTTAAGATTCAGGGCCAAGTATATCATCAAATGGGTTCTTTAATGTCAATGCATGATGCCGATCCAAAACTCTTGCAAATCTACTTAATGGGCGATGAGGAGCAACAAATAAACACACGCTGCCAATACAACCACATCGAGCAGATGGAGGAGCGAGAAATTGTGGCGACTTTGGAACTGTTTTTACGAAACCACAACCAGTTGGTCCAGTTGTTCAATACTGTTTCAAACAAACTGCAAAACGACAGCCACATGATCGTCATCAAAGCAGACAAAGTACCATCTGGAGGGCACGCAGGCCGATAGAATGCACTAACCGTTAATGAAGTTGCAGTTGTTATGGTTGGCGACGCATACGAACGTCGAGATATACGGATCCAAACCAGAGATAACACGGCGCAGACAATTCAAGACAGTCATCGTTCTTACGACGCTTTGCAATATCTATTGATATTTTGGNACGGATCCAATGCAGAGATAACACGGCGCAGACAATTAAAGACAGTCATCGTTCTTACGACGCTTTGAAATATCCATTGGTATTTTGGGAAGGAGAAGATGGATATCATTTCAACATCAAACAAAGAAATCCAGCGACAGGTACAATCTACAAATTATTTTATTTTTTATTTATCTGTACGATTAATTTATATTTGTCTTATTTATAATTTTACTTTGCAGGTGCAGAAACCAACAAGAAAGTGAGCGCGATGAACTTCTACGCATATTGGTTGATGATTCGTGCAAATGAAGAGAACAACATTCTCCGATGCCGTCAGCTGTTTCATCAATACATCGTTGATATGTATGCGAAAATGGAAAGCGAGCGATTACGGTACATCAAGTATAATCAAGCGAAGCTGCGTTCTGAGGAGTACATTCATTTGCGTGATGCTATTGTCAGTAACGTATATAAAACAAATAATATCAACGACACCGGTACTGCATATATTCTTCCATCATCATATATTGGTAGTCCGCGTCACATGCAAGAATACTTTTAAGACGCCATGACTTTCGTGCGCACGTACGGCCGACCAGATTTGTTCCTTGCATTTACGTTCAATCCAAACTGGGATGAAATTAAAATTTCGTTATTGCCAGGTCAAACAGCAGTCCATCGCTATGATATCACTGCACGTGTCTTCAAACAAAAATTAAATTCATTGATGAACTTGATTACACATCACTACGTATTCGGCAAAACACGTTGCTGCCTGTATTCTGTTCAATGACAGAAACAAGGTTTGCCACATGCACATATTTTGATTTGGTTGGTCGACAAAGTACGGCCAGAAGAAATTGATAAAATTATTTCAGCAGAAATTCCGGATCGGAATATCGATCAAGAGTTGTTTGACATTGTTACCGCTAAAATGATCCATGACCCATGCGGTGATCTCAACATGACGGCGCCGTGCATGGACAATGGAAAATGTAGGAAACGTTTCCCAAAAATGTGTATAACTGATACTATCACTAATATCGACGGTTATCCATTGTATTGTCGTAGAGACATAGATAATGGTGGCCAATCATATAAATTGCGCATGTCGAACGGTAGAAATCCGGTTGACATTGACAATCGCTGGGTGGTTCCGTATTCGCCATTGCTGTCCAAAACCTACACAGCACACATAAACCTTGAGTTCTGCAGTTCGGTGAAGTCCATCAAATACATTTGCAAATACGTTCATCATAAGGGCATAGATATGGCTGTATTTTGTGTTCAAAATGTAAATGATAACGACGAAATAACACATCATGAAATGGGCAGATACATTAGGAGCAATTAAGCAGTTTGGCGCATTTTGAGTTTTCCAATACACAACAGAGACCCTGCTGTTCTGCATTTGGCCGCGCGCCTTGAAAATGGACAGCGTGTTTATCTCACTGAAGAGACTGCTATACAACGAGCATTAACTGCCCCAAAAACCACAGAGTTTTTCGAACTATGCAACCTACCAGGTATTTTCGGTCAATTCGCAAAGACATTAATGTATACTGATGTGCCACGATTTTTCACTTGGAACAAACAGTCAAAAAAGTGGGACCCACGAAAACGAGGTGATCCAGTTCAAGGATACGGCATATTTACGGGAAATACATTAGGCCGTTTATACACAGTCCATCCAAAGCAAGGCGAATGCTTCTTCTTGCCTTTGTTGTTGGTGTTCCTGGACCGACGTCCTTCCAATACTTGCGTACAGTCAATGGTATTTTGTACGACGCGTACCACGATGCGTGTCGCGAATTGCATTTGCTGGAAGATGACAACCATTGGTATCTCATACTAACAGATGCAGTACTGAGTTCCTCTCCTCATCAAATTCGCTAAATATTTGCCATATTGTTGACGACATGTTTTCCGTCGCAAGCTTCTGCTCTCTGGGACAAATATATAGATTCCATGAGCGAAGACATTCTGCATCGCATTCGGACCGCTGATCAAGATTCCAATATCGATTTTCCGCCGGAAATATATAACGAGGCGTTAATAAAGATTGAGGATATTTGCATTCTCATTTTGAATATTCCACTCATTCATTTGGGTATGCCATCGCCTAACCGTCCAGCCAGAGACATCATTTACAGCGATGTTCAGCTTGAACAACAGTTCGATGCGGCCTCTTTGACTTTGACTAACTTAATATTTTTAATTGGTTCACAGATAATTTTGCTTCGGAATTTAAATGCACCATAGCTATGCAATGGTACGCGATTGGTCATTAAAAAAATCATGGGCAATGTTCTTCAAGCTACCATTTTGAATGGCAAGTTTCAAGATGAAGATGTTCTCCTGCCATGGATACCAATGATCCTTTCAGACCCGCCCATTCCATTCAGACGCCTGCAATTTCCAATTCGCTTGGCATTCGAAATGACTATTAATAAGTCACAATGCCAAACAATGTCCATTTGTGGGTTGGATCTAGAAAATCCGTGCTCTCACATGGCCAATTATATGTCGCGTGTTCTCGCGTTGGCAAACCATGAAGTTTGTTCATTTATACACCTCAGGGATTGACGAAAAAAATTGTTCATCATCTCGCATTAAAATAAAAACAAAAAAAACTTTATTTTTTTTAGTATTAAGATTCAACATTTATTTCAATATACTTTACTTCTTTTACATTAATAAAAATAAGACTGCTAATTGCAGGCAAGTCAACGTTCGGGCAGGACAATGTCTGCCGGGTCCGCTAGTTATATTATAAAGTCACGCCCATCGGTTAGGTAAAGCATTACACTATAAATAAAAGTTATGTATTTAATTAATATTTTTTTACCTTCTATAATTTACTGTGTATCGATCTATGTGTCTATGAAATCGTATTTTCCAGAAGAATTATATTATGAGAACACAATAAAACAAATATGCAAAGCTAAATTTTATAAAATAAAAGTTATATATTTCATTTTATATATATTATTTCTCTTTTACAAGGAAGTGTATTGAGTGATGTGTCTGCAGATTCATATTTTTTGACAGATAAGTGTATGTCGTCAGAAAATATGATTATCTGACTATGACCATCATCATATTGGATTTTATAAGTACATAAATGTATTAGTAAATATATCAAGTGTTATATATTTTCGGGCTTGTGTTTTCAATTAGAATACTAAAGTAACATTATAAACTTTGTCTATTCGCACAATACCGATGTCATATTAAATTTTGTAAGCATAGGAGCGATTTTGTTATTTTTCAAACTATTATGTAACCAGTCCGAGCCTCAAGTACAGCACTGTGGTTGCCTTACCGCACGTCATGTTTTAAGTTCAGCATGCATATATCTGACCTCCACGAACTTATAGTTACCAAATACAGACTGTGGGTCCTGCTCCTAGCACTGATCAATGTGATATGGCTCATTATGTCTTAAACTAACTTATAAGCATAGTTAGCAGCCATTTTTAAACTGTGACGCTATTCCCCACCTGTGGCATACAGGTTGGTTTATAGGGTCGGAGTTAATTCCTCCAGGCATAGACTAAAAGGAGCCTTGAATGTTTAGGGTATATCAATAAGGTAGTATTTGGTGTTTCACTTTACTGGATGGATATATTGTCTCGAGTCTAAAAAAAACATAGAGAAACACTTCCGAGGTGTGGTACTCTATTTTGGCTAACTCGGATTAACTGTGGGCGACATCGTGGTGGAGGGGGGGGGTTCTTTGGATGGCGACTTGATAATTAACTACTCTGTTGGTGGTGCTGGTATGTTGTCGGCTGTGGATGAGATCCAGCGATGTGGGTGGCCTTGGAAAACGCCCACGTTTGGTGCCGTCTCCCCTAGACTGCTGTTGTGGGTTTGTTCTGACATCCTATCGCGATTTCTTGACGTAACTCTTCTCTCGGTTCGGTGATAGTGGATCATCCCTCTTCTCACATAAATTGGTTTATATGCTCTTTAGCCTCTCTCCCTAAGTGTCGGCACGTGTCTCTCTTGTTGGGGGTGGGGGGTGGTGGTGGCCTGAAGTACAAAGCCCTTCAACCACGTGCCATGGTTCGTGAAGGTTCCAGGGGGGAAGTGGTGATCTTGCCCCTTGAATTTACCATCTCAGCTTATTCTTCCGTGGTTTGGCTACAAGGTTGGTAGGGATGAGGAGTATTCGTGGCCCCCACTTTCAATTGGTCAGCCGTTTTCTCAGGCATGAAGCTAGAGGTGCTCTTGCTTGGCTCTGCAATTTCTCCCGCTTTCCTACTTATTTACGTAGCACTTTCCGGGTGCTCCAGCGATATGGCAGCTCTTACTCGGCACAACCTTGACACGTGTAACTGCGATCCATTCTGGCTGCCCATGTGCCTTGTGACACGTGTCAACTGGTAGGCGCTCGCGAAGGGGGTCATCGAGGCTTCTACTCCAAAATGCATTACACGTCATTTGTTTAAGCTATAGCTGCCAAATTCATATCATAGGTATCACCCCAGATGTCGATTAGGGTGGTAAGGTCAATTATGCCTTAAGCCCACTTATAAGCATAGTTAGCCATTATTTACTATCCATTGAAGCTCTAGTCATCAAATTCGTATAATATACATAGCACCCGATGTCAATCAGGGTGGTTGAGTCAATTATGCCTTAATCTTTCTTATGATCATAGTTGGCTGTCATTTCCGAACTTCTTAAGATACCACAACAAAATTCATAACATAGGCATCACTCTCACCAAAGAAAAGTACAGCATTATAAAGTACGACTTAAACCCTTTTATAAGCATAGTTGACTGTCATTTTCAAACTTTTTAAGATACAGCTACCAAATTCATAACATTCACAACAAAAAGGACCACAGGGTCAAGTATGTATTATAAGGATAGTTCGATGTCATTTCCGAAATGTTTAAGATACAGTCACCAATTTCATATAGTATGCATTAATTCTGGCAACAAAAAGGAAGGCAGGGTCAATCACACCCTAAGCCCACTTATAAGCATAGTTACTGCAATTTCCTACTCCTAAAGCTATATTCACGAAATCATATATACATCACCTATGATGAACAGAATGGTAGGACAAGTATACTTTAATCCCTCTTATAAGCATAGTTGCCTGCAATTTCCCCTCCACCGAAGCTACATTCACAAACTTCATATTGGAAGCATCACCTACGATGAAGAACGTGATGGTAGGGTCAAGCATACTTTAAGCCCACTTATAAGCATAGTAAGCCGAAATTTCCCATTCACTGAAGCATTAGTCGCCAAATGCATAACATAGACATCGCCTACGACAACGATCAGGGAAGTGACGACAATTATGCCTTAAGCCTTCCTATAAGCATATAGGTATGCCATCTTCTATCAGCTAAAGCAAGAGATGTCAAATTCATATCACAGCCATCACTTCCTACTGCAATCAAGGAGATAAGGGCAAGTAGGCTTTAAGCCCTATTATAAACATAATTGGTCAGTATTTCCAAACCTTTGAAGTTCGGGAACATGTAACAACCATCCACACATGTAAATAAAATGAAGGTAGTAGTACATACAAGTGCGTCGCAAAGTTACCCAATCATGTAGGAGTGCAAGAGCCTGAAATAGCGCACATATGCGTCGGACTACACGCACTTGACAATCGCCCACTGCCAACTCGGACCTCCTCAGCAACAGTTAGCCTCCCTTTGCCCACCGACATGCAGGTTGTATATAAAAATGCGAAAATATATACAAAAATTAATGTTAGCTTGGGTAACATGCAACAACAAACTATTTACGAAAAAATCAAGGTATATACAAATGCGCGGCGAGCATGATGTATATAGTCGAGGGTAATGGTAAAATACATATATATAGTAACATAAACCAATACGGGCACCCCACTGCAAGGGCTGGTGAACCAAAGCATAATTAGAATGGCTAAACCTTTAAAAAAAATGGGGTGAACAAATGCACTGATAACAAGATACGTAAAGTTGCAGGTTACATTAAAACATGTATGGATTAATACAAATATACACCATCAGCCTAACATGAGGGTTTGGGGAACCGAATGAAAAATATACGAAACCGCCCCATACATGGAAATGCAGTCACAATAACAACAAAGGACTGGCATATGCGCAAATACATCAAGAGTATGATGTCATGTGTCGCAATATATAAAAAAATACGCGATGGAATCACAGTCCATATTAGTGATATCAATGTTACTATCGTTCAAATAAATTTAGTAAAAGCTAGTATGCTCGGCGACATGAAGAAGAACGCATATTCATAAGGACCAACCTCAAAAACGTCTACAATGCATCAAGTGTGATACACACTATGCGACTTGTAAAGACTGTGTTCCTTGACTTGCCACAAAGCCACATTCATTAAAAAAATTAGTTGCACAAGAGATAGGACATTGCTGTGTGCTAATGCAAAATTATTATAAAAAATAATTATAAAAACAAATATTTCTAAGTATTTACCAACCATCGCAATAGCATATTACACAAGTGTCAGGTTATGTACATTGCATTAGATGATGCTAGTCAAGACCATACCGTCCTGTTTAGTAAAACAAAATTTTACCAAACGACTTCCTCACCAACAGATTGTAGCCAAATCATCACATTCAAAGTACAGCCAACACTCACAACACTAGCAGCGGAACGCATCAACCCGTCCGATGTTGTGCGATCAACTAAAATCTTGAGGATCTGTAAGGCAGCCCAGGTGGTCGGCCGATAGCGCGGGCACTGTGCAGGTCTCGGCAAGTCGAAGGAATGGCACGTAACACTAGCTGAGGGAGAGACACCAGGATCCAGGGTGGTAAACCAGCCTAGTCACACGTGCACTTCCCTTCACGAGAAGAATGCGATTATACAGTACAACGTAAAAATTGATTTCGTTTTAAATATTACATACATGTTCTTATTTCGAATACGTAACCATCTATTTAGAAATAACAGTTAATATATGAGCCTTGTAATGACTAGTAAGAATCATTGCAACATATATATTTCAACTATGTATGTACTCTGCTTTTCAGTCGTCCCAAAACATATGTACCCTCTCAGCGTTCGAGACAATGCACTGACCTTGAGAATAAGGTGGTGCTGGTTCAATCCCATAGTGAGTCCAATCATTTCACAGGGAAAAAATACTACTGATGGCTATGTGCTGCAAATGGCAGCATGGTTACAGGACTGTAATATGTTGCCTTATCAGGTCGATTTCTGTCTATATTGCGAAGTTGACAATTCAACCACTCGTCTTCTTTACAGTCGTTCATCTTTCAGTGTTGAAGATGCTTTGTTTTTCTTTTGCTACTGCTGCTCTCTCGCGATGTCTCTTACACAAACTCCAGGAATATGGTGTGGGTTACAGTAGCACAACCTTGAAAACACTTTAGGCATGGAATGCCAACAAACATGTGATGCTAACATGTAAAGTTGAAAACAAAGATGTTACAACTAATCAGGACGGCGAGAACATAATGACGCCTCCAAGACTGCTGGTGATTTATAAACTATACTGAAATGTACATAGTCTACTAATGGTGATAATGAAGTGTCAGCATCTACAAAGCAAAAATGTAAACATATTGCTGAAGATGAGGGCTCCTTGAAATTGTGGCAGAATAAACGTGGTTTCGGACCTTGTTCTCTGGTTCAGACGTATCACACAACATGCTCATCACAGACAAACGTACATGCAGACATGTATCACGAACCTTCTGCAAAGAAAGTCGTGCAGCCTAGCTACTTATATTCTGAAAACTACAATGACCTAGTTGGTAGATAGCTGCTGATAGTTCCATTGCAAAGAACTGGATATCTTTGTGTTAGTGAAGAGATAAATTCGATTATTGATGAACCCTGATTTTCTTAAGAATATGAATAAATCCATAACTCTCCCACAGTCACTGCAGGCATGTACATGCTAGGTATTATATCATCACCAGATTGCATGTACCAAGTTTCAGTTTTTTCGTTAACCTTGATGTTGTTGCATAATGTGTTCAGTACTTAAATACGTAGATAAAACACAGACTTTTAATTGTATGTCATGTGGTATCTTTTTCCTGTGAAATGATTGGGCTCACTATGGGATCGAACCTACATGACCTTATTCACAAGGTCGGTGCACTGTCTTTAGTACTGCCAAGGTACATACATTTTGGGACGACTGAAGAGCAGACTACATACATAGTTGAAATGTATGTTGCAATGCATTGTTACCAGTCATAACAAATATCATACATTTACAGTTATTTATATATAAATGGTAAATATTCGAAACAAGTATGTGTACATAATATTTCAAACTAAATAAATTTTTATCTTGTACAGTATAGCTGCAGTCTTCTCGTAAAGGGAAGTGAATGTGTGACTTGGCTGGGTTGCTACCCTGNTTTTATCTTGTACAGTATAGCTGCAGTCTTCTCGTAAAGGGAAGTGAATGTGTGACTTGGCTGGGTTGCTACCCTGAAGCTTGACGCGTGTCTCTCGGCTAGTGTTATATGCCATTCCTTCGACTTGCCGCGAGCTGCATGGTGTCCGTGCCATTGGCCGACCACCTGGGCTGCATTACAGATTCTCAAGTTGTTCGCTGATCGCACAACGTCGGACGGGTCGAAAGCTTTCCACTGCTAGTGTAAAGAGTGTTGGCTGTACTCTGATTGTGTTGGTTTCGTTTCAATCTGTTGGTGAGGATGTCGTTTGCTGTTATGTTGTACTAACCAGGATGATGTGTTCTTGACTAGCATCATATAACGCAGCATACAGAAAAAGACGCTTGTGTAATATGCGATTGTGATGGTTTGTAAGTGTTTAAACTATTTTCCCTTACATTTTACTTTTATATCTCTTTGTATCAGTGTGTAGCAGTGTTGTCCTTATCGCTCTTGTGCTTCTCGGCTTCGCAACAGTATTTGTTTTATTAGCATGATGTACAGCGCTCAATGCTCGAATTGCTTGGTAAATACTTCAAAATATTTGCTTTTATAATTACTTTTATGCCTGTTTGCATCAACATGTAGCAGTGTCTTATATCTTAAGCGACTAATTTTTTTAATATATGTTGCTNTTTGCATCAACATGTAGCAGTGTCTTATATCTTAAGCGACTAATTTTTTTAATATATGTTGCTTCGTGGCAAGCATGGGAACACAGTCTTTACATATCACATAATGTGTATCGCACTTGATGCAATGTAGACATTTTTGAGGTTGGTCCTTGTGTATATTCGTTCTTTTCATGTCGCCGAGCATTCTAGCTTTTACTAAACTTCTTGGCGCGATAGCAACACTGATGCCACTAATGTGGACTGTGATTCCATCGTGTATTTTTTTATATATTGTGATACATTATGACATCATGCTCGTGATGTATTTGGATATATGCCAGTCCTTTGTTGTTTGTTATGTCGCTGATTATTTCATGCATGGGGAGGTCTCATATCTTTTACATTCGGTTCCCCAGACACTCATGTTGGCCTGACGGTGTTTATTTGTATTGATGTATGCATGTTTTAATATAACCTGCAGTATTATTTGTCTTGTTATCGGTGGAATTGTATACGCCTTTATTTGTTTCAATATATGGTTGGTTGTTAAAGTTTAGACATGCTAACGATGCTTCGGGCCACAGGCCCTTGTGTTGGGATGGCTGTGTTTGTTTATATTACTATATATGTATTTTACCATTACCCACGTTTATATATATCATGCTCGCAGCACACTAACATATACATTGGTTTTTTCCATATAGATGGTTGTTGCATTTTACCAATGCTAATGTTTATTTGCATATATACTTTCGCATTTATATATACAACCTGGATGTCAGTGCGCGAAGGAAGTATAATTATCGGTGAGGGGATCCGAATTGGTAGAACCTGTGGTAGCAGACGACGAGATTGATGATAGGCGTTTGTCGAGTGTGTGCTGACCGATGCGTATGTGTGCTATTTCAGGCCCAACACTCCTAATGCGTCGGTAACTTTGCGACATACTGTACGTATAACTACCTTTATTTTCTTTATATGCGTGGATTATTGTTACATATACCCGAACATCAAAGGTTCAGAAATGCTGACCAACTATGTTTATAACAGGGTTTAAGGCCTACTTGCCCTTATCTCCTTGATTGCAGTAGGAATTGATGCATGTGGTATGAATTTGATGTCTGTCGCTTTAGCAGACAGGAGCTGGCAGACCTCTATGCTTATAGGAAGGCTTAAGGCATAATTGACTTCACTGCCCTGTTCGATGTCGGAAGCGATATCTGTGACATGAATTTGGTGGCTGTAGCTTAGGTGGATGGGAAATGCCAGGCAACTATGCTTTTAAGAAGGTTTAAAGTTTACTTGAACCCAACCCTTTGTTCGTCATCGGAGGTGATGTCTATGACATGAATTTGATGAATATAGCTTCTTAGGTTGGGAAATGGCAGCCAACTATGCTTATACGATTATACGAGGTCTTAAGGTGTACTTGAACTTACAACCCTGTTTGTCGTAAGAAGTAGTGCCTAAAATATTAATTTGGTGGCAGTATATTAAACAGTTCGGAAGTGGTAACTAACTATGCTTATGAGAGGGTGCAATGTAAACATGACACTGCCCCCTGCAGATCGCTGGGAGCACAGCCTATGATATTAATTTGTTGGCTCTAACTTCAGTGGGTGGAGAATGGCAGCCAACTATGCTTATAAGATGACTTAGGACATACTTTACCCTGGTGTCCTTTTCGTCACCGGAAGTGATGCCTATGTTTTGAATTTGGTGACCGTATCTTAAACAGTTCAGAAATGACAGCCAACTATGCTTATAAGAGGCCTTAGGGCGTACTTTCCCTGCAGCCTTGTTCGTCGTCGGGGTGATGCATATGACATGAATTCGGAAGCTATAGCTTTAACAGTTCGGAAATTATGACTAACTATGCTTATAAGAGGGCATAAGGCATACATGCCTTGTGGTCCTTTTCGTTGGTGGGGGTGATGTCTATGTCATGAATTTGGTGGCTGTATCTAAAACAGTTCTGAAATGACATCCAACTTTGCTTCTAAAAGGTCTTAAGGTATTATTGGCCCTGCGTTCCTTTTCGTCGTCAGGGGTGATGTCTATAATATGAATTTGGTACCAATATCCTAAAAATTTCGGAAATGAAATCCTATTATGCTTATAAGAGAGCTTAAGACATACCTTTTTACCCTGATGTTATTTTCATTGTCGGAATAATGGCTATGTTATGAATTTGGTAGCTGTATCTTTAATAGTTCAGAAATGAAAGCCAGCTATGATTATAAGAAATATTAAGGTATAATTAACTCAACCACCCTGACTGATATCGGGGGTGATGTATATGACATGCATTCGATGACTTTTGCTTGAATGGATCTTAAATAATTGCTAACTATGCTCATATGAGGGCTTAAGACATAACTAACCCTACCACACTGATCGACATCGGGGGCAATGTATATGATATGAACTTGGTGGCTATAGCTACAACAGTTCGAAAATTACGACTAACTATGCTTATAACATGGCTTAAGTCATAATTGACCCAACCACCCTGATTGTCATCAGGGGCAATGTTTATGATATGTATATGTTGACTATAGTTTCAAAGGATCGTAAATAATGGCTTACCATGCTTATAAGGGGGCTTTAGGCGTTATTTACCATACCGCCCTTATTGGCATCAGGGGCGATGCCTAGAATATGAACTTTATCTTCAATGGATTGTACATAACGTCTAACCAACCTTATAAGATGTCTTCATAGCTATAACTTCAACAGTTTGAAAATGGCAGCCAACTAGGCTTATAAGAGGGCTTAAGATATAATGAGATCACATTGATCAGTGCTAGGAGCAGTATCTATAGTCCGAATTTGGTGACTATAACTTAAAGGGTTCAGGAATTATGGCTAACTTATAACATGACCTGTGGTAAGGCAATAACTATAGTGTACTTGAGGCTTGGACTGGTTACGTAATAATTTGAAAAATAAAAAAATCGCTCCTAAGCTTACTAAATTAAACATAGCATCGAAAAAGTGCGCATAATCAAATTTTGTAATGTTATTTTAGCATTCGACTTGAAAACACAAGTCTGAAAATATATAACACCTGGTATATTTATAAATAAAAATATATAAAATGAAATACATAACCGTTTTTTATGAAATTAAGCTTTGCGTATTTGTTTGTTGTGTTCTCATAATCGAATTCTTCTTGAAAATGCGATTTCATTGACCTTTAGATCGATACACTTATGTCTGTAAATAACAGAAATTAAATAAATGTATTAATTAAATACATAATTTTTATTTATAAAATTTTGCTTTATTTAATTGATGGTTGTAATATACGTTTATATCTGCAAATTTTACAATTTAAATAGAATTAATTAAAAATTAATTACAATATCAAATTCATAACTTTAATGTATTTTGTAAATTATTAATGTTTATTATGATTGTAAATTATATATTTTTTATTTTTATGAGTACGTACATGTAATGGGGGATGTGGGGTAACTTTTAAAATATATATAATTAAATATATAAAAATTTGTAATCTGTAACCTTTTTTAAATTTAGTTGTATTATTTTTTCTAATAATATACACATAATCGCCTATACTTCATTTAACCTCTTCTTCCAACACCTGCCCTGATAACACTCTGCTCTCAGAGCTAGGGGAAGAGTGGCCGACTTGAAGTCGGAGGGTCGGAACTTTGCGCGCCAGTGCATCCTCGGTGGATTTTCAGTTCGCATGTCATGCATGTGTGTACTGTGAATTTTTCATCAAGTCGGTATACTAATTGAGCTCATCACATGGTAAAATACACTTTCTCTGTCAAACGTCACACAAACTATGTCTAACAGCAAATGCATTGGTAAATAAAGTCATTCAATCGTCATCTCTGAAAAAAAAAGATTGCTCAATTGGGTCGGGCATAAATTATGACAGCGACAACAAGGTCTGGCAGTTCGATCCTGCTCCCTTCCACAAGATTTTTTGAGCTCTGCCAAAAATTAAATAACTGTATTTTTGGCTGTCGCTCGATTATATATAGTAAGTACAGTAAACAAGTTGGCGGATGACAGTGGCACACTCCACCGCCTCGTAGTACGCGATGAAGTAACTACTGCAGACGACTCCAAGATGGCAGACGAAAGTGGTACGCACCAGCACCCCTAGCAGGCGGTGAGGGCTCTACATAGATGGCAGACGAAGAAGGCGACAAGATAGAGAACAGGTGGGAGAGAGAACAGGTGGGATAAAGGAAAAAAGGAATGATAGAGAGAGACGAGATGGAATGAGAGCGAGACCAGATGTAATGACAGAGAGGCAAGATGGAATGACAAAGTATGAAAAAACAATATGGAATGACAGAGCATGAAGAGAAAAATTCTAGAAACAAAATGGCGGCTGGAAACAAGATGGCGGTATTCACATTGGCGGATGGTGCTGCGGTCCCCCAGGCTCCAACCCCTGTGCTGGAACATACATTTTACCTATCTACTAATGTCGTTTGCTTCAGTACAAGTGATAGTATGGTCGCATAAATGATGAACAATAATATATTAGCGAATATTTGGGCGACTCTTATCAACCGAGTCTTTAGAGTTAAGATATAAGTGGTAAATTGGCACTCAACATGACACATAACGTTCCCGGTGGAACCGGCGCTGGCCTCACCAAACCTCCACTCCAGGTGGCCGATACCTATTCAAAGGTCATGCCTAGAGCGCTTCTTTCTACTTTTACGTTATCTCCCGCAAGCTAGATCTAAATCGGCTCTTTTCTTTCGCAAGGCACCACCAGGAACTTTGAATTTTGAAGTCCGTCATACTGAGTCCGAAATTAATTTAAAACACAAATCTAAATACTTACATAGACACACATTTATACACTACCTCGTTCGCGCTTGTCCTTCTTTCACATGAAAAGTTAAGTATGACAGCACACCCTTAGCACATTCTCGGCCCAGTGTGCTCAGGTAGTGTAGGACTTAGATTTGGGAAACAACTGGTATCCAGGATTGTTTCCCGCCTCCTCACCCTCCGGGCGCAAGGGGCATCGTTCGAATCACACTGCAGTCTACCTCGCACGTCTCATTTACACACACATTCTCACACACAACCATTCTCAGACCTTCGGTCTTGTCCATTCCTTGGAAAACTATCGTCATCCTTCCTTCGTCCTGAATCACTATCCGGGGCCATCGCTGGGGTCGTCTTCATCGGGATTCCTGGAAAAAGATCAAGTCTTATCCAGGAAGTATCTTAATCGGGTTTTGTCGCATCCGGATTTTGGTCAAGAAGCCGACCGAGGTGAAGGACTAGTACCTCACCACGGTGAACCCTGTGAAGGGCTTAACATAGTCAGAAGTACGCGGCCCGTACGTACGGACAGCATAACTAAAGATCATAGATGGGTCGAATACTTCCTCCCTTCTCGAGAAGCACGCTTTGAGCAGCTCAATAGTGCTACCTTGTTCGTCGGCAGACCCACCTGGGCGACGGTGAGCCTGTCTACGCACTCTATGTGGGGGAAGAGGATCTTCTCACCCCCATCCATTGACCTAACCAGCAGGGCTACTGCTATCATCAGGATTTTCGGTTCCTCCAGCTTTTATATTTGGGCTCCTCGCACGACTTCATCGTGCAACTCCCACGGTTCCTTCGGGTGGGCTCCTAAGGGCCAGGCCTGTACTGCTGGGTCCATCGTGCTCTTGTTTGATGGCCATTCTATAGTAACTATTCTCTCATAGAATGGTACCATTTCGTTTCGCCTTACCTGGACTCTGAGAAGAGAGACTTCCCTTTCTGTTCGTTCTGCTTGCTCTACTGTCCTGTCTCTTTCCCCACTCTCCTGTTCCTTCCGAAGAGCGCAAACCGCTCATCTTCTTCGGTCCCTTAGGAGCCTGCTCATGTTGCGAGCTACATGAGCAAAGCCCTCCCTTACATATAAGACTGAATTCCACGAACATGGCCATCCATCATTTGGCCCCTCTGGATTTTTCTCTTCTGGGTTGTTGTTGTCCTCAATGTCTATAAGTTGCAGGATAGACCCTTCCATTCTGGGCACCTGTGACTGCGACACAACTGGTGTGGTTTCTTCCATTTCCACCTGTGGTTCTAGGGTCGGTGTTGGTGAACGATCGTGTTCAATCTCCTCCAGTATTACTACCGGGAAGAGGTGTTCAGCAATTGTTTTCGTTGTGTTCATCTGAATTGTCCAGTTCAAGTGTGTGACTCAGACTGTTTCTCAGCCACCACACATCGAAGTTTTCGTTTCGTTTCCCTGCCGCTGTCAGAAATTCCAGCACTTTTGGTGCCAGAACCCTGGCGGCAAGCATGCTTTGCAGAATCAGGGGCCCATGCTTGTCATCGAAAGATGTCTGAAGATCCTCTATCTTTGGACGATCAAAGAGCAGGTGCGCAGAAGTATCAGGTACTCCACACACCACACAGTCCGGGTAGTCTACTAGGCCTAGGGAGGACTGCTTCGCCTTAAAATTCCCGTGCCTGGTCAGGAACTGCGCACTGTAGTGACCAATGGTAAGCCACTCAGCCTGCAGCCTCCGCCGGACATCGGGGAGAATCTCGAACATAATTCTGCCTTTCTCTGATGTTTCCCACCGGGTCTGCCAGGCTTCCAATGTTCTTTCTTTCATTGCCTTGGCTTCTTCTGGGGGGGGATTGGATTCGCGAATTTCCCTCTGCTCAGTTCTTATCTTTCCTTTATGAGCAGATCCAGTAGTATTTCTCCTGCAAGGACTTACAGTGCATCGTTCGATGTAGTCTTATAGGCTTTCGTTATACCCAGAAGTGCCGCTATTTGAGCGCTGATGACCTTGCTCTTGACATGGACCTTACTGACCTCTGGTAACCAAATGCCACAAATGTAGGTTACCACAGCGAGAAAGACACCCCTGTACATTAACTTCAACGTGTGGAAGCCAAGACCCCAGTTCGCTGGAGCCACAGCCCTGAGCTTTTGGAACATTACCACGGCCTTTTTCACAGCATATCTGACGTGTCCATGAAACGCGAGACAGGTCTGCAGGATTTCACCCAGATATTTCATCTCTTGGACGAGTTTTACAACCCGCCCTTCGGGGTTTACTTTCAGGAGAATTACATTCATTTTCTCCACAGAGAACTTCAATTTTAAGTTCTCTAACAAGTTCTTGATCGCCTCTAGGGCACTGGCCATATTTTCCTCAATTTCCCTCCTTGTCCATGCTGGTATTAGGAGCAGCCCATTATCAGCGTACCCATAAATCACTCAACCCTCTAGGAGGTTTAGCCGCAGCAATCCTTCGAAGATAATATTCCACAAGATGGGTCCCAGAACCGATCCCTGCGGACATCCTTTGCTCAGTTGTTTTTCTTCGCGATGTGCCCCTATATGAATTTCACAGGTTCTTCCATTCAGAAAGTACCTGATCACATAACATAGGTTTCTTGGGCACTCCAACAACCGTAATTGCCACAGAACCTATGGCCACCATGCATTATCGAACGCCCCAAGATATCCAGAGAGATTGCCAAAACGTAATCATGATCATACGTTTTTACCTGGTTCACCAATGTCTATGATAGCTATTCCGTGCTCTTTCCTTTCACGGAGCCATACTGTTTGGCATAGATGCCTTGGACTATGTTCAGGTATTCCATGAGCCTTCTATTGACTAAGCACTCCAAGACCTTTCCCATCACACTCAAGAGCGTGATGGGTCTATATGACTTGGCCATTCTCGGGTTCTTTCCTCCCCCTTTGTAAATTATTTTCAAAAGGCCTCTCTTCCAGCACCTGGGAAAACTACCAGTTTCTAGACATTGGTTGAACAGGTCTAGCATCTCGGTTCTTATTCTGGGGTATGCTCGGAGGAGCAATTCTACTGTCAGGCTATCCAGACCTGGTGCCTTCTTCAGTTTGGTTCTGCGGACAATCTGGTCTAACTCCTCAATTGAGAAGAGAGCTGTGTCCTCGGTTCTGATCTCCACCCTGGTCATATTTCTTAGTTCCTGATGGAACTAAGAATCATCGTCAGGCAACAAGACTTCCATCAAGTGCCTGGTGTTCTCTTCAAAGGATAGTAACTGCCCATCACGCTCAAGAGCTGGAAGCGCCTCTGAGTTCTTTAGTTTACCTATCACCATCCGGTAGAAAAGCCCAACGGATCCTCATTTCCCCTTTCTGTGACTAGTTCCCTCTATACCTGTTGTCTTTTCTTCCTCAGCTTCCGCCGATATTCACCCCTCAAGACATAGTACTGCTGTACCACTCTTCATCTTCTTTCCGGCTTGTATGTTCTTTTGAACTGCTTTCTCGAGCGCTTCACGCCACAGCATAGAAGCTCTAGCTCATCATCCCACCAGGGATGATGAGGCACTTTCCTAGGCACCCTAGGAATTACTTCCTGACAGGCGTTCATGATTTCTTGAGCCTTCTTTTCTATCGCCATGGTCTCGTCATGTCGATATTTCTTTATATTCCTCAGCAGCACTCTGTCAAAGAGGGGCCAATCAGCTCAAGCTGTGACAAACCTGGGCCTTGTTGGTATTTCTCCCTTACCTCCATTTAACCAGATGGTAAACAGTATAATTTTGTGATCACAGTCCAGCTCGTCCGAAACCCTCCAGTCCTCGATATGTCCGAGAGTATGTGCCGCCGCTACTGTTACATCAAGAAACGATTCTGTATCGTGAGCAGGTGACCAGTAAGTCGCTGGGTGCCCTCGCATGTTTGTAGCCTGCAGGTCGTTCTCAATTAGGTACTTGTTTACCTCCTCTCCTCTTCCGTCTGTCCTTGGGGAGTTCCACAGTTCTGACTTGCTGTTGATATCCACGACGAATATGATGTTATTTTATTCTGGGCTCGTTGAACAATCAAACTCCACTGGGAAATATGACGTTCAAATGGGTCCTTGGGTGGAAGTATGACGATACAATCGTCATACTCGCACTTCCCATTTCCAGTTTCAAACACATGTGGTGCGTGTTCGAAAGAGCCTCCAGTTGGATATAGTCTATCTTGGGGTTTCGTACCAATATCCCCGCCATTGGATTCTCCCCCACCTAGACGAAACCACCTTGGAGACTTGGTATTTTCCCATGAAGCAGGTAGGGCTCCTGCATCAGTACCAGGTCATGTTGTTGCTCCTTTCCGACACTGTACAGTTCCATGGTTGGAACTGCTGCCCTCTGCAGGTTGATTTGCCCGATGCGTAGCAGCGCATGTCTCTTAGACATACTGAGTTCTGTCGAGCTCCAGCGCTAGCTGTCACTGGTGAACTGGACAATCGGTTGACCCCACTCTGTGGTCAACCTCTTTCTTTTTCTCCTTGAGGCAGTTAAAACATTTAACTGCCTCCTCTTTCCTGGTGCACTCGGAGTACTTATGTCCCTGTTCTCTGCAGCCAGCAGAAGTCAGTGGAGACTTGCACCGCTCCTTGATATATCCATATCCTTGGCACTTGTAGCATCATACAGGTACTAGATAGTCCCTCATTTTGCATCTATGTAATCCGACATTCATGAATTCTGCTTGTACTAACATCCGTCGGAGTGCTGAGGTGGTTTCCAGGACAAGGTTCACCTTGCCCTTTATACTGCGTGGGCCTGTCCTGAAGTGGATGGAGGCGTTCTTAAGGAACTCCTCCTTCCCTATCTAACTTTCTGTGAAGTTCTGGTCACACAAGGTGGCCAGGAACTCTGGTATATCATACTCTCTCGGTACATCGAAGAGTATGACCTTCGGGCCACGTCTTTTCGGGTCTTCTACCCTCAGGCCCAATTCTTCCATCCTTTGGGAATTCCGCGGCTTGAGCAATGTCTCCTCGTCATCTGCCTCAAGAAGGATCCCACCCTTCCCCACCGTCTGGACGCTTCGTACTTTCAGATGTTCTTTCACGGAGTCAAGCGCACTCAATTTGCCCCTTGTCTCTTCCGACTTACCTTCCCTTTATTTGGGGTAGATAAGTATGGTCTTCCTTGTGGTGAGCCTTCTCCCTTGCACCACTTGCCAGTCCTCTGCTTGCCTTGTATGTTCTGGCTTGTCTCTGTTTTCCCTCTGCTCCCTGGCAATTTCAGAGAACGAGACGTGGGAAGGAGGTATGTATCCACTGGACCCTCCACCCAGTCACCCAGACACTATATCCGGCGTCGTGAGCGGCCAAGTTTTCTGTTTCCATTCAGAAGGATGCAGTAATCGCATCCCCGCTCCTATGCCAAGCTCTGTTAGGCTCTTTTTGTTGCCTTTGTGATTGGGTGGGCCGGATCGTTCTTACTGCGGAGGGGGTGGGGTTTATCCACGCCAGCGGTCCTTTATGAAGGCTTGTGGAGTTTTTACTTCGCACCAGTGGCCTATAACTGCAGCAAAAACTCGGCAAGACGCGAGATGCTCCTAGTTTGCATTTCTCCGGAACTCCCTAGCACGTGGATGGATCTCTGGTGTTAGGAAATGTAATTTTAATATGTATTAAACCAGTCATTTTGTGAAATGACGTCATGATGTCTGTGTTCAGTAGTCTAAATGCAGTATATAGCAGACACAGAGCCAGCAGATACTCGGCTGGGATGTGTCTTGCAAGAAAATGGTTTTTTATTTCTTGTGCATGTTCCT
>NQII01003675.1:0-11412 GCA_002778355.1 Clitarchus hookeri | reverse complement strand
CCCCCCTCCGGCAATGATCATAATTTTTACACTTTTTTCCCTTTTTTCCTCATGTCTACTTGTATACTCTTACACACATACCCACATATACACATACAGTATTCATACACACATTAAATCATTAAACTTTATTATGGTTATACTTGGTTATACATACGTAGTTTAGTTGAATCGAAATAATATAATAATTAAACAATTATATACATACATTCTAACGGCCGAATTTGGCTCTGTCCCAAATATTAACAAAATGACAGTTTCAACTATATACATGGTTTAGTGTAATGTCTTGTCAGGTTGTTGGAGGGAGGATGCGGGCTTTTTGTAGTTTCCGCCTCCACACCAGCCTTTCGTCGAAGTTTGCCAGCTCACAAACCAGGGGCTTTTCTACCGCCGGCATTTTCTTATACAGTTCTGTGGCCAGCTTGTGCAAGTGGTGGTGTTTTTTTTGTTTTTTTTTCACTTTCAGCTCGTTGTGGAGCTGATCATTTCGTGTGTACCTGGGTGCATCTGTTATCATGCGAAGAACTCTGTCTGTTCTGAAAGCGCTGTAGTTTCTATAGGTGACAGCGAGTACATGTTACTCAGATTGGTGTGGCGTAGATGAGAATGGGGCGAATAAGTTTATGATAAATGATTAAACCGTTTCGTGTGCGGAGTGAGTGGAAACAACTGCCTTATTAGCCGGGAGTTGGCTTTGGCGATCTGAGTATGAATGCATCCAGATCAGATTCCTATCCATAATTACATTCAGGTACTCGACCTTGTTGGTGTATTGGATTTGCTGGCAACAGAACTGTACTTTTGTGGGAGGGTTCTTTCGTCGGGTGCTGAATGCAGTGGTTTCCGTCTTTGCTGCATTCGCTTTGATGCGCCATTTCGAAGAAGCACGACAGTGTGATTACGGTACTCAATGGACTTCGTGGCTTCCAGAGTGAGCCAAGTGAGCTGGTGGACTGTAGAGTGCCCACAACGGAACCTAAACTGTTCGTCACGAAGTATGTGGCGGGATGAAATGTGTGCCAGCACCCGGCCATTCTCCACTCTCTCCAGAAGTTTGGAGGGAGTGGAGAGCTAATTAATGGGGCGATAGCTGGTGGGTAGTGAGGGTGGTTTACCTGCTTTGAGGAAAGTCACCACCCTGGCCAGCTTACCTGTCGGGTAAATGATAATGTCGGAGTTATATTGTGCTAAAATGCCTATGAATTCATATGAGATGTGTTTTATGAGTGTGTATTGGATTTTGTCTTCTCCTGGTGCGGTGGTGCGGCGAGTGGATTTTAAGGGCTTTCATCAGTTCAGTGAAAATTGTATCGATGGTTTCCTCGGGGTTTTCCTCACCTAATATGTCTGCCAGGGTTTTCTGTATCGTTCTTTCATGCTCTCCGTCACCATCACCCTCATTAGGATACTGAGTTGTCCCACTGCTGAGCTCTAAAATCACTGACCAGCGCCTCCACTGTATTTTGTGCCTGTTGGTATTGTTCTCTGTAGTACAGGTCCCGGGTTCGCTTCCACAGCCCGAAGGATGTTTCTGTGTGTTATAGTGTTTCTTATGTAAGGTGGGAACTGTGTATTTGTGTTTCTTGGTGTGACTGCTGGGATGTGTTTTTTGGCTGTGGTGATGATAGCTTGTTCTATGATAATGGTGGTGTTTTCTATGTGCTCCATCATGTTTTTTTCTTCTATTGTAAGTTGAAGTGTGTATGCCTTCTGGGATAGTGTTTCTTGGTTGGCATCGCAGTCGGCTTTATATAGTTAAATTTGTGTGAGTATGAGTGTGTGTGTGTTTGTGTCGCGCAAGTTGGGGGCGCGATGTATGGTAAATGTTGATGAATACTGGTATGTAGTTGTTGGAAAGAGCTGTGTCTGTGTACAGTCTGTACTGCAAATTATTGCCCTTTATTAGGATAATATCCAGTACATCTGGTGCATGATGTCGGTTGTCTGGGATTTATTTAGGTGTGTTTTGTGCATCTATAATATAGGTATGCGTGCTGGTGTGTATGTTCAGTATTCTGCTATGAGTATTGGCTCTTCTGGAGTGCCAGTCGGGTTGTTTGGCGTAAAAGTCGACTGCTATAGCACTCGTGGGAATAATTGCAGTAGCATGTCTATCTCGCCCGTGTTTTGTCAGCGAAGATGGAGGAATGTGTGTGGCTATGATTGTGACAGGCTTACTGTGTATATAAATATATATGGCTTTGATTTCTGTGAGTTGTAGAGTGATTATTCCGTATCGCGTATCAAAATCACCCAAAAAAAAATACTACATTTCGTTACCAATGATATGACAAGACCCACCTAAAAAGTCGTCCATTTTGTATCCAACTACAGCCAGGAGAAGGCTAAAACCTATGCAAAATTTCTCGCTGCGTATCCAACCTACCTTCAATTACTTTAGTTTTGACCAAAAGTTTCTCTATGCGTATCCACGTGAAATACCACCTGAATCAAACAGTGGCGGGTTTTGCATATCCAAACCGAAAGGTGGAAATTGGTACCACGCCTCATTTGTTCCGATCCACGTATCCAATTCTCTCTGGAAAAAATTTCGTCGAACACAAAATTGATTCCCATGGCGTGCCCAAACCGAAAATTGAGCAATTATTAACTTCTCCCGTTTGTTTCCCCAGGCGTACCTTATTGCGGAAAGTGACTCGTTGTTAAAAATTTCCTATTGTGTATCTAGAATAAATTTAGTACCCTACCATCTTAAATTCAAATACGTTTTGCTGATTAAAACAACTTCTCACCTCGTTCACCCAATTTACACTGAAGGCTTCAGTTGCTAAGTGCCGGGCAAGCTACCTCACGCACGCCTTATCCCTTTTTTTTAATGCATACACACATGTGCTGATTATTTTGGTATGAAATGAGAAGTGGTGTCACTTTTAGAATTAACATTAATTTCCCTACTTTATTTTGAGATCACTAAACTTCATCACTTAAATCTTAAGTATATTTTATATTTACGCTACATTGAAGTATATACAAAACCCAGTTCAATATGAGTAATTTTTGTTTTTCAAGTTATTTAAAAAAGAAAACTGCCAGAAAATATCTGTAAAATTTACAAATTATACAGCAAAATGAAATTTAACGTGTCAGTTTTATACGGACCAAGTTAATTAAAATTCAAATATTATCTTTTGCGTAGTTTCAACATTTTTTATAGTTTACTATTTATTTAACATATACTCGTCATTTATTTATCCTTCTCACTGATAATGTAAATGTTTTGTTGATGTTTGATAATTTGTGTGCCTTATAAGAGGAATAATTTTTCTATTTATTAAGAGTATGTATTGCCTTGACCAGAAAGCATCATAGACTGCTTGGGTATCACAACGTTCCTAACAGCTTCGACTTCGATCACATCCAGCAATAATTATTTCCATATACGAATTTATTTGAATTCAGACATGCCAAGAATATCTATCTTCATTATCTTTGACTGTAATAGGCCCGACATAATCCACAAAATCGTATGAAACTGCCATTTGTAATTTGATTTGCGAGGTGTTCAGATCATGAAACCAGGGTATGTACATTTGGGAAAAAACAAAAAACCATAGATTTTATTTTTATGTGTTAATACGATTTTAAATATAAAGTATAGAAACATAATTGTATCTACAATAAAAATAAATTACATATAATTGATATTTTCATCGAAATAAGACATGACATCGTAAGGAAGAAGATACGGACTACATGTTTAACCTAAACGCATATGTTTTTAGATAAATAAACTATAGTAATCTGACGTGCAGCAGTTCACATTTTTGTGAAACAGTGTGTCTTTAACTTTTATAACAATAATGAAAAACATGTTGACTTGGCCCCTGACAGGTGGTAGGGGAAACGAAGATGGTTGAATATGATGAGAGCATCTGCGTGCATTGCTCAATCATCCGCCGATAGGGAACTAAGTTCGAGACTTCCACTATTCAAAAACTATTAATTATCTTTCAGATTTATTGAAAATCTGGTATTTTTTCCCTAGTGATTGAGGTGAACCTGATATTAGCGAGGATTAAGATAAGTGAACAACACAGAAATAATTTTAACACTTTTACCCTTATTTACAGATATGACATAAGAATACATAATATATTTTATACATGCTCAAGTTATTATTCATTCAAGCAAAACATTTATGGTGTCTGTTTTGGAAGAACAATACCTGCTGTGAGCATTCAAGCTACTCTTATTCGCATATACCGCACAGCAGTTAAAACATGCGTAGGTCTCGTAGACGATGGCAAATGAAGTTACTTTCTTCATGGCATTTGGCACTGGTGCGGTTAATGAATGTCTTCCCGCAATACATGCACATGCTTCCTGATGAACGACAAAGATTGCCTTTGCACTTCTTGTTATGATTATACAGAGCATCACTGCGGGTAAACAAAGCATCGCAGTTATCACAGTGGAAGGTCTTGTATGCTGGGCTGAACATGCAATCATGTCGGCGTGCATTACAACTTGTTCCAAAAGTATTTCCACAATAGTTACATCGATATCGTAATGTATGTAGCAACTATTAAGTGTTCATTGCTGTTGTCGATGCCGATGATGTTACAGATGGGGAGTCTTCAACCATTGATTCCGTCTTCATATTGTAGCAGAATACACGGTCGTAGTAGATGTATGTAGTTGTAACTGTCTGCTTTCCACCAGCACGCTCGTCAACGAAATGACGTCTTTTTTTACATGCCGCTTTCTTGTATACTGTTCGCACTACATGCAAATTTGTATTTTAGTCTCGTGTTGGCTCAGTAAGTGACTGCTGGCTGTGTGGTACAAACGTCAGCATGGTTGCTGGATGGAAATATGTTACCTTATCAGGTCGATTGCTGTCTAGCCTGCGAAATTTCCAATTCAACCTCTCGACATCTATACACTCGATTATCTTTCAGTGTGGGCGATGCCCTGTTTCCGTTGTTGCTGCTGCTGCTCGCTGCGGATGTGTCTTACACCAGCTCCTGGGACGTAGTGTGCCTTTCACTTATAAGCACTACCTTGGGATGG
The DNA here is from genome assembly GCA_002778355.1 of Clitarchus hookeri. Taxonomy (NCBI): domain Eukaryota; kingdom Metazoa; phylum Arthropoda; class Insecta; order Phasmatodea; family Phasmatidae; genus Clitarchus; species Clitarchus hookeri. Next base: position 6,375 of record NQII01003675.1, on the reverse strand, counting down.
TTGCTAAGTGCTTATAACTATTTTCCCTTTACATTTTGTTTTAATTGGTTTCCTTCAGTGTGTGTAGCAGTGTTGACCTTAACGCACCTGTGCTATGCGGATTCTCATTTTTTTCTACTAGCATGATCTACAGCGTACGATGTTTGCGCAGTAACATAGGTTGTTAAATGCTTATAACCATTTGTTTTATAATATTATTTTTACTTTTCTATTTATTTTTATATCCGTTTGCATCAGCGTGTAGCAGTGACGTCTCTCTTGTGCGACTAATGGTTTCGATGTTTGCTGTTTTGTGACATGCAAAGGAAAGCTGTCTTTACAAGTCGCGTAATGAGTAACGCAATTGTATTCATTTTTGTGGTTGGTCCTTGTGGTTATTGGGGACACCCGATTTTCACGAATAGAATTTCAATTAGGCTAGTTTTCGATATTCTTCTTGCACATATTCAGCTTTCCTTTGGTTGTTGGCCGCTTGTTTTTGTGAGTAAACACACTGAATTTTACTGGGCCAATTATAATTGAGATACTCGTATACAGCGTCCGTGATTTGGGAATGCACCTAAGACGCGCAGCAGTTTAAACCATCCAGTAGGGAACGTGGATCTGAGCTGAAGTGTTTTGAAATACACATATACAGGAAATCTTTTCGCAAAAGTCGGTTGTCCTTGGTGATCATTCGTTCTTTTTCATGTCGAGATGCATTCTAGCATTTTACTCAATTTCTTGGCGTGACAGCAACACTGATATCATTATTTACGAATTTGGTGACTATATCTAAAACAGTTCGAAAATTATACTAAACTATACTTATAAGTGTGATTAGGACCTATTTGAACCTGCGCTCATTTTCACTGTCATGGGTGATGCCAATGCTACGAATCTGGTAACTATATACCACACAGTTCAGAAATTAATGTCAACTATACTTATAAGTATGCTTAGAATATGGTTGACCCTGCGATCAGTTTCCTTGTCGGAAGTGATGCATATGTTATGAATTTGGAGACTGTATCTTAAACGGTTCAGAAATTATGTCAAACTATGCTTATTAATATGCATAGGGCATAAATGATCCAACGATAATTTTCCTTGTCATAAGTGATGGCTATGTTACGAGTTTTGTGACTGTATTTTCAACAGTTCGGAAATTACAGTCAACTATGCTTATAAGTATGCAAAGGTCATAGATGACCTTACTATCATTTTCCTTGTCGGCGGTGATGTCTATGTTACGAATATGGCGAATGTATCTTAAACAGTTCGGCAATTACGGCCAACTATGCTTAAGAGTGTGCTTAGGGCCTAAATGATGCAAAAACTATTTTACTTGTAGGGAGTGACGCCTATGTTACGAATTTAACGACTGCATCTTAAATGGTTCGGAAATTAATGTCAACTATACTTATAAGTACACATAGGGCATAAATGACCCTGCGATAATTGTCCATGTCGGGAGTGTTGCATATGTCACGAATTTGGCGACTGTATCTTATACGGTTCGGAAATTACGGCAAACTATGCTTATTAGTATGCATAGGGCATAAATGATCCTACGATAATTTTCCTTGTCTTAAGTGATGGCTATGTTATGAATTTAACGAGCTTATATTAAACAGTTGGGAAATTGTGGTAGACTATGCTTATAAGTTCGCATAGGACATAAAAGACCCTGCAATCGTTTTTCTTGTAAGGAGTGATGTCTATGTTATGAACTTGGTTCTAAAAATTTCCATGCAATGGCAGTCGGTTGATCAAGGCATTTGAGTGGCGACCCTTTTCCAGCTCTATTTTATAATCTTGCTTAAGATTTCCCAGTCCAGTAAATACACCTGGAAACTTATTAACAAATACCTGTGTTCACTTTTTCCTTAATTTCCTCCAAAACCTATTTCAATAAGGTTAAACGCTCTTAGGGCTGGTCTGCCTAACAGTGGTATGTGCTGACCTGCGGCAACAAAGGCACTTGACCTTATTAGCTGGGCTCTGAAACTGTGATTGTGGAGGATTGACACCACATTTGGAGCACCTGCTTGTGGCAGCACATGCCGTTGCTTGTATTTTCCCATACACTTAGAGGCTGAGACACTCCTGTCTGCTTCCCGGGTAAGGAGGGGGGCGGGGCGGCTGGATGATGCACAGCATCAGTGGTTATCTCCGGATGCCTTATTGATTGTCGCAGTCTCTGCTTGTTGTATGTGTGTAACAGCTTTTTCTGTAGTCAATTTGCTTACGTTTGCAGTATTTCAGATAACTTATCATGAGCTACCCCAATAACTAACACTGTAGTGATAAGCTCATATTTTAAGCTCTGAAAGTCACACATTTCAGGACGTTTAAACACATTGTTTATGAATGCGTGTACTGGTTCATTGTCTTGTTGTCTTCGCTTAAAGAATTTGGCTCTTTCGTAGACAATGTTTTTGCATACTGGAAAGAACTTGTCAAATCAACCTTTTACTGCATCATAATTTGCCGCTTGGCCTTCATGGTGAAAGTTGCCATCATCTTGTCTACCTCTGGCCCCAAGCAGTACTATAACATGTTCACTTCCATGTCTTGCAGTTTACTCATACTTTGAAACTCGGCTGCAATCCGGAATCGTTAGAATCTCTTGATCCACTTGAGCTACTCAGACTTCGTACAAAAATTAAACTTTTCTGGTGGTATAATGTGAAACTGCGCCTCACCCACCATTGTACTCATGAGTACCTGTTGTCCCTATACTTCTGATACCTGAACTACTATATAAACATTTATACTCGTTATTGCATAGTTACAGGATGCTGAAACCCTAAACAATCGTGCATGGCAGTCAATCGCGAGGTAAATGATATATTATACTTCATTATTTTACACCTGACACCATGTAGTGATCATACATATAACCTAAACAGCCACCATGCTTCCGTCTCGCTATGACACATTCTGCGTAATACCATTGCTGCTCTGCAGGTCTGCTACCCATCGAGCTGTACACTACCCTACAACACTACAACAAACATAGATTTTTTAATAGTTTTTTNAACATGGATTTTTTAATAGTTTAAAAAAAATATATTTTAAGAAGAAAATTGTACAAAATCATTTGTCAGTCTCACTATCTTATAATAAAAAAAATCCAAGTGTTCAATTTGTGCATCTGCCTAAGTTTAGTAACTAAAATGTAATTTGTGTGTGTTTAGGTCGTGGCTTTGACTCTATTCAACATCCAATGTATATAGAAGCTTCACTGGATGATCACTATTTGAACACAAATACGGTCGGTCCCTGTGGGGAGCCAAAAGTTTATGAAGAGTTAACATGGTTCATAAACAAGAAGACGTTGAAGAGGTAAGTTAATTAGTAATTTATGATTGTTTAAACAATGTAAATCATTTAGGAAAACTGTAGCCAGATGTGTAAATCATTGGTCTGGGCACAGGTTGATAAGAATGGACTGTATGTAGTATTATATTTATGTTATATGTATAATATACATATAATAATATATGCTCATTACGACAATGTTTAAATAATCGTGCACAATGAAACAAAATCCACCGATGCCATATTGCGCATAACTAACTCTTTGTTGTTCATTTGTCTGTTTCGTCAATATGGCAGAGAAGATGGTGTCCACAAAAAGTGGGAGGAAAAAAAAATTAAAAGTTTGTCTACAATGCACACCACACGAATTACACATGTCTCAACATTCTGCCTACCTTGAAGTGAGCCAATTAATTAACAGGTAGTGGACACAACTTGACTGCAGGATGTGTCAGGACCCACTGTTGAGTGAGGACCTGGGCAACCCGCACATTGCCATCTGACTCGGGCAGTATCATGGTGATATGCCCCATTCGCCAATGGAGGGGTGAACGGTTGTTATCTCTGATAAGGATCAATTCACCAATTTTTAGGGTGTCATTATTTTTTATCCAATTGTCCCTCGGTTGAAGCTGTTGCAGGTATTCAGTATGCCAGCGTTTCCAGAAAGACTGATGAATTTGTTGAATTAGTGACCACCTGTTCAATTTGTTTGTAGCTTCCTTGGTGAAGACTTGGAGTCAGGGCAGATGAGATAAGTCACTTGTGTCACTGGAAATGGCACAAAGTGGTGTAGAGTTGAGCGTGGCTTCAATCTGAGTCAGCACTGTGTACATTTCCTCATACAATAGTAGCTGAGTGCCCACCACTTTGCTTTACAGACTTAGCAGATTTGATGCCTGCCTCCCAGAGTCCTCCAAGGTGCGGGGCTAATGGCGGGTTAAAATGCCAGGTTATATTGTCTTCAGCTAGCTTGTCAGTAGGACACTTGTGGTTGTTAGCCAAGAACTCTTACAGCTTTGACAAGTGACGATCAGCCCCTACAAAGTTTTTACCACAGTCACTATGCAAGTGAGTACACTGCCCACTATGTGCAATGAAATGTAAATGCAGCAAGAAAGGTTTTAGAGAATAAATCAGAAGCAAGCTATAAATGCACTGCCTTTGTGGCAAAGCATACAGAAAGACAAATGTATGCCTGCAGTATGCAAGGTTTTCTTGTTCGCACCATAGTAATTGCGATTGGCCCAGCATAATCAACACCAGAGGTGAGGAAGGGCTTAGCTTGACACACACTACGGGCTGGAAGGCTTGCCATTGCAGGATTGTTACTTGTCAGATGAGCATGAAAGCAATGGATACACTTACGAAGATCACCTCCATTCACATTTCGTGCACCCAGTAACCAAAATTCACGTTGAAGTAATGACTGAATTGTACTGAGCCCAGGATGAAGGAAATTTTTCATGGAGCTGATTATTATGATGTTCTGCAAGGCGACTGCACTTTGGAAGAAGAATCTGATGTTTCTCATCATACGTTAGATCTGAATGATGAAGTCTGTCACATACACGCAGTATATCTTCTGCATCAACAAGGGGAGATAATTTTCTTATGCCAGGTGAGGAGAGTTGCTGGTCAGCCAATCTTTGCATTTCATCTGCAAATGCCTGGTTCTGTGTAGCCTTGATAAGGAACAGTAATGCATGCTGCATTTCATCAGGCAAGACTGGATCGTAAACTGAGGAAGATTGAACCTTTTTCAACTTGGAGAAACGTTCAAATAATTCCAAAACCCACAAATTTTCTAATATTGCTGACAGGACTAGAGTTCTGCGTTCATCATTAACAGTTGGTCTGTTAATGACATGATTGCTCTGTGTGGCCATTTGCTCTTTGGTTGATGCAATTATGATGGTCCATATCACCAAAGTGGATGGTCTGCTAGCTGTCCAGGTGCAAGGCCTCGAGATGCACAATCAGCAGGATTATCTTCACTTGCTACCAGTTCACCGAGGTGCATTCTTGTATCTGTCACCCAGTTTGCAACAAATATCTTCCAAACATGAGGGGACGTCTTTATCCAGGAGAGTGCAACTGACGAATCAGACCATGCATATATGCTGTCTAACTGTAAGACAAGTGTAAGGGTGTCGGGCAGCAAACGCAAACATTTAGAAAGCAAAACAGCAGCACATGACTCCAACCTGGGAAAAGTAACTCACTTCAAGGGCGCTACCTTAGTTTTAGCCAATAGTAAATGAGTGCGGATCGTACCAGAATTAAATACAGCTCAAAGTTATGAGCTGTTCACGGTAAAGTGAGCATACCTCTTTTTGTGTACACTGGAGGATTGGGTTGCAAGTTATATGAGAAAGCATCAGTGTTGGGGCTCCAGCGTAAGCCTAATACCTTAATGCAGGAGTCTTCGCTAAAAGAGTATGTTTCCCCAAAATAATGGTGGCAAGTCATCATGCAAATTTTCGAAACTTAAAACCCCCACGGTCCAGAAGTTGCTGAAGGTCTCATATAAGCTTGAGGGTAGTGGCTAGGTCTTTAGCACCAGTAACATCATCAACATACGTGCTCGTTAGAAGTGTTTTAGAAGCACCTGGAAGGTTGGTCATCTCATCTTGCGCCAGCTGTCTCAACATCCTAATTGCTAGCTAGGTACAGAGTTGAGCAGACCCTGTAAGTGACGGTGTTAAGCAGATAAATTTCATCTGGTTGCTTCTCTGACTCTCTCCAAAATATTAGTTGATAGTCACGACGCTCGGGATGTACCATGATCTGCCGATACATTGGCTTAATATCTTCAATGAAAACAATGTGTGGAATTCTGAAATTAAGGAAAACAATAACAATGTCTGTCTGCAACTTTGGACCAGTTAAAAGGACATCATTAAGAGAGAGACCCAGATCTGTTTTTGACAAAGCATCAAACACTATGCGTAGCTTGGTGGTAGTGTGGTCTGGCCTTTGCATGCAGTGGTTTGGAATATAGTATGCGTTCGCACTTCCCAGATCACCTTCTTTTACATGGCTCATGTGCCGAGCTGCAAGGTAGCC
>NQII01003674.1:222659-236235 GCA_002778355.1 Clitarchus hookeri | reverse complement strand
TTGTGCCTCAACGCGTCACTTCCGCCCATATATTCCTATACAATAGTTGTTTGTTTTAGTGAGCTCTACCACCCCTCAATGTTTGTCCCATGATTTTAGAATCATCCTGTATATAAAACACATGGGCAATAGTGCGAAATATAACCTAGCGGCAAGTGGTGACACTGCAATATCTTTGACAAGAATTCGTTAAGTTAACGTGCTTTAAAACATTTCCATCTTTGCTTACGGTTTTGATTTCGTTATACTTAGTTCACGTCGTTCCAAAGAAACTTATCAAAGAGAACAAATTACATCTCCGAGGCTATTATGTTGGTATCGTAACTTTTAAAACAAATAAAATGCATCACTGAACAGAAGTCCTGTCATCTGCTGGCTGGAGGTGGCAACGATCAGAATTTCTCGAAGAAATGCGCATGTTGTCCAGTATTCTACGGTACGCAACTCAAAGGTCCCTCCACCTTGTTTCATTTTTTTTTTGTTGGTCGCTTCTCGCATACTGCTTGCATGGAAGTACCAGACGTCGTGAAATTACGAAAATACATGACACAGACAATAAGCACAATAATAACGCATAAAAACAGTACATACTGAGGGTACTTATAGAGTGAAAACTAAAAGAAATTCCTACGGAAACCTAAACAATCATTACCAGCATTGTTTTTCTACAAAAGTTAAATCTGGTAAAACAAACTTCAAATAAATATAAAAATTTAAATTACACTAAACTCTAACGATTTTTGCTGGCGGCGGAAGTCTGAAATTAAAGCGGAAAAATATTAACATAATGTCCAAGGAAACAGCTTGAAAAGTGTAAGGGATATATTTAGTACGTGTACAAAAATGTACTATAACCTACCGACGGATATCGTGTAGAATTACAACATGTGTAGCATTTCTCAAATTAATTTCCTGCAAAATTACAAGCTATTATTTGGAGTTCTACAAAGTAATTTGTCCGCTCGATGATACAAATTAGTTTTAATGGTATAAAAATTACAAGTCGGTCTCTATTGCAAGGATCACATTTTACACGACCCTGTCAGGCATGTCCGAACCTAACTACGATTCTGAAAATTCCCACTGGGATGACGAGAATCGAGCCCAGAACCTCTACGTTAGAAGCAAGAACACTAACCATTACGCCACCAATGCATCCATACATGGTGTTATATTTTAATAGTTCATACGCATTTTCAATAATTTAATCTCTTGTTAAAATGGCGTATTTTACTTTCAAAAGAGTGAGTGAGTGAAGACATTTGGGCGGCTCGTAACAGCGAGGTTTTGAGAACCGATAATGCTAACCGCTCAGCCACCGCGGCCCCTATACTTAAAAGAGAACAGGAAATTTTTACTGAGCTCGCGGCGGAACTNAAAAAAAAAAAAAAAAAAAAACGAGGAAACTTTATACATACATTTAGACTGCTCACCTCCCACCAAGGTGAACCAGGTTCAATCCTGGCCGGCTCACTTCCGGATTTTCGCAAGTGGGAATCGTGCCGGACGATGCAGCTGTTCGGCGGGTTTTCTTGTGGATCTCCCGTTCCCCCGCCCTTGCAATCCGGCGCTGCTCCATTCTCAAATCAATTCACCTTCATCGGCTCTCAAGACCTCGTTGTTAAGAGCTGCCCAAATCTCTCAACTCGACATTGAAAATGAATGCTGCCGACATCTGTTGAAATTTTCGGAAAGTTTTTATTTCCTTCATCCCTGCATTCTGTTGCTTATTTTTGTCACTTATAATCTTTTATTCAAAGAAAGTCGTACGAAACCATGTGAATGTACTCGCATTTTGCAACGCATTTACATTTAGCTGCCTAGAGAAACTAAACGAATACAGAAAATGTGAAGAAATAATTCTGAACATTTCTTAAAAGATTGAAAAGAAAAGTACATATCTGCATATACTATCGCAGCTAAAATCACATAAATTTCCAAAACCTGGCCCGTACTGTTACAAAATTAATGTTGCAAACCCGTAACTTGAGGAAACACACACTTTTTAAACCAGTCAACTTATCTTCCAAACCTGACAAACCAGTTTTGTGGTGACCACAAAATTATTTTGACAATATGGGCATGACAAAATATTTTGGGTGCCAACAAAAGTTTTGTGTAATTCCAGTATTTAGTGGGAACTACAAAATGACGTTTGTGGTCACCAATAAATTCTGTGTGTTTGTATGCAATAATGGGTTCGTTAGTCGCAGCGAAAATGTTACGACGATAGCAGCAATACTGGTTAGTGAGGTTCACAAGGGTGTTTTGCGGGTTGTGGGCTTCTGTAGGTAAGAATGGTCTAACAACAATTAAACACTAAATTCAAAGTCGTCATGAGTGGGATTCAAACCTTGGACATCTCAACATTCCTTGGAATAAATTAATGTTATAATACGTTCATAGGTACTTCGGAATATCTCCCCTGAATTAGTTTGTAACCTGATGCAAAGAACCGGAACAAGTACAAATATTATGTCATGGCTAGACAGAAGGGGGCCACTTCGAATATGCCAGAGCGCATGCGCAGAATATAACGGACGTAGTTTTGCAGTCGCAGCAAAATATTTTACTGTGGATAACATGAATACTGTTACTGCCAACTAAATATTTCGTGGCAACCAATAAACGTTTTTTCAATAAACAAATATGTTAATGAGCACTAAATAGCTTTAGTACTAGCCAATCTACGTGTTATTGGGCACCAGAATCTGTCTTTTTACCAACAACAAAATTTAGTTTTCGAAAGCATTAACCAAACAGTTTTTGTAGCCACTAACAAATATATATATTTTTTTTCAGTGAAGAAAAGAAGTAGCCCTCACTAAAAGTAAATGACTCATCGGCCTTAAGTGTACAAATTCAACAGGATTAAAAGATTTTTTGTAAATTTACAAAACTTTGTTTTTATACAAAATTATTTTAGCTCCGCTTACAAAAAGTTTTATTGTGATGTGTGATACATACCTACATATACATGATGATTCACGAGGAGTTACCGCCACTCACAGGGCTTATTCCTTACATCGTTTGGAGCAAAATATGACATATAAATGTGGGTCCTATTCCCAATATGTACAGAGGAATTCTACGATCAGCATACCCACCCTACAGTGGAAAGGAGTTTTCAACACAGTTTCCGCATCAATGTGCGGTGTGGTGTCTTACACGCTCAGCTGATTGGACCATTCATTTTCCCGGGACGCTTGACTGGTGTGATGTATCTGCAATTTTTGCAAGAAAAACTGCCGCTGTTACTTCAGAGCATTCCTTTAGCAGTCAGACGTCGTATGATCTTCCAGCATGATTGTGCATCTCCTCACTTCCACCGTGCTGTGATTTAACACTTAAATGTGCATTTCCCTGAGAAATGGATAGGACGAGGCGGTTTTCACCCCTGGCCTCCTCGATCGCAGGATCTATCACCATTAGATTATTGCGTATGTGGATGGATGAAGGATATTGTTTACCAAAGGACTGCACAAGCACGCGAGGAACTACTTGCGCGTATCACGCATGCCGCTACAGAAATCAAAGACAGCCGTGTGCAGCTACGTAGAGCAACACGTGCGGTTCATAAGCGCGCGGCCAAGTGTATGGAAGTAGTCGGGAACATTTTTGAACATCTTTTGTAAGCTCGTTAGTAGCAAATTGTGATGCTCAACTGTAAAAAATACGGTCTGATAATACATCACTGTATTTACTTCTGAAAGAGTTGTTACTTTATTCGTCATTTTTCAAATGTTTCGAATTACTCTGTAAATATTGGGAATATGACCCACATATTTTCTCCAAATGATGCAAGGGATAGGCCTTGTGAGTGGCGGTAAATCCTCGTGAATCATCCTGTATGTACACACATCAAAAAAAGTTTTTCACCGCCAAGATTTCTGAGTTTCTAGGTTTCTCGCAGGCCAAGAGAGAGTAAGGGATGGAAATACACATCATCTGTACAGAATGGTCATACTCTCTCAACGACCATACGTCATGTGCAAACAATTACAGATTGTGCAAAACGTTTTTTGATGTGTGTATATATAAGAAATTCACTCTCGCAACTTATTATCATAATATATTCCAATATTTTTATGCTTATTTTTCTGTATAGTTCTGATAGTGAAGATAAAATAATTTAATCTGAAATCACTTATTTTGTTTTACTGTAATCCTTTATCCAAAATCTTTTAACGACGAATTTAAAATACTAAAACATTACAAAATTAAAGTCTATAACAATTTTATATTAGTCATAATCAAATTTGCCGCTTTTTTTATGTTAGTCAGAGCAAACATTCTTCGGAATGTTATACGATTTAAAATTGCAACCCTCCGCGAGCCATGTATACTCTGTTAGAAAAAAAAAATTCCTTAATTTTACGGAAAAGTGATGGTAAAAAATTTATCCAGCAGTACCCGTAAACTCTCCGTAAAATTACGGACACATTGTTTTCAAAAACGGACTTTCCGTAAATTTCACCGAAATTCTCCGTTAGTTTTTTCCTAGTTTGTTTTATGTACTTCCAAATTAAAATAAAAAGAGATAATGAAAAGGTCTTTAATTTTCGTTATGCGGGTGTTCTACTGTTTATAACAAATTCATTAAAAAAAGTTAATATATTTTATTTTTGAAGAAGATTTGAACTCGAGTTAGAAAATCAAAGTCCACGACTCTAACCACTCACCTACCACTTTCACATGATAGCTGTGGTATAACTTTGGTATTTCTACTAAAGTCACATAAGCAACTTTTTCAGTTTCTATGAAAGTTAATGTATTTAGAGTGTTGCTAAATGTTACAGACGCCAGATTTTACATTTTAGTATTTGATAGAATAGGTCCTTAAGACATGGATAAACTTAACTGCAGCAGAAACGATCATTTTCTTGTTACGCTGGCGAAGAAAGCTACGTGTAGACTCGGCATTGATCGTCCCGGAAACCCGAAACGAGTGACGCGCGGCTGTTTACAATATCTTTATAACAACACAAACTTATTTCGTTATTGTGATGCGCTTTGGTTTTAATGCACTGCCCGACTTCTTAATACCTAACATAACACAAACGCACACAATAAAATACATTCATGTAACGTGAGAACACAAACTCACCTGTTTGAATACCCAGCTCACAACTGGAAAACATGGACATAAGACAACTCGCAGAATAAAATCATACTGAGAAAACTTTATCAGAAATAATAAAAAGAGTATAGAGGACTTGAGTAATATTTAATTGAAAGAAGAATAACATTTTAGGGTAATAAGACAAAGTTTTTAGTTATTTATTACCAGGTGTACAACTTTGCTTACGCCGTTTTTCGATCGATGGCTGCAGCGGTAAGTGCTGGTAGAAATATGTAGATCAATAATGTCACACAGTAAGCTTGGACATCTGCCAACATAACGACATCACCACATAAATGAATTTGTGTTTGCATCATAAATTTATCCTCAAGCGGAGATGTCAGTTTTCGAGTCAAATGATCGGCATGTGCGGGAATTGTTGATTTTCTGCTTCCATTTCAAGACAACGTACGGCGAGGCCGCTCTTAGTGAATGAACGTGTCGTGAGTGGTTTCAACGCTTTGATAGTGGTGATTTTGACGTCTAGAACCGGCATGGCGGTGGAAAGAGAGAAATGTTTCGAAGATTCCGAAATTGAGGTATTACTTGGTGAAGACTCGTGCCAAACGCAAGAAGAATTGGCAGAATCATTGGGAGTGACGCAACAAGCCATTTCAAAACGCCTCAAAGGCATGGGAATGATTCAGAAGCAAGGGAATTGGGTTCCGTACGAGTTACAACCGAGAGATGATGAACGGCGTTTCTTTGCTTGTGAACAGCTGCTTCAAAGACAGAATCGGAAGGGGTTTCAACATAGCATTGTGACCGGCGACGAACAATGGGCCTACTAAGATAATCCCAAGTGCAGAAAACCATGGGAAATGCCCGGACATGCCTCCACGTCGACGGCCAGACTGAATATGCACGGCGCCAAGGTCACCTCGGTGTGGTATCTTATGAGCTGTTGAAACCGAGTGAAACCATCACAGGGGATCGGTATCGAACGCAATTGATGTGTTTGAGCAGGCTTTGAAGGAGAAACTGCCACAGTACAAGAGAGAGACGACAAAGTTATCCTCCAGCATGACAATGCTGGAGGATAACAATGGCCACATGTCGCAAGACCGGTCAAGACATACGTGGCAACGCTGAAATGGGAGGTCTTACCCCACCCACCGTACTCTCCAGACATTGCTCTTTCCGACTACCATTTGTTTCGATCGATGGCACACGGCCTGGCCGATCAGCATTTCCGCTCTACGAAGAAGTCAAAAAACGGATCGATTCGTGGGTCGCTTCAAAAGACGCATATTTTTTTCGGGATGGTATCCGAAAATTGCCAGAAAGATGGGACAAAGTAGTGGCTAGCGACGGAAAGTACTTTTAATAATAAATATCACGTTTTAACAATAAAGCCTCCAATGTTGGGGAAAAAACGGCAGGATAATATGCAATTAAGTTACAGATATAAATATCTCATAAGAGTACTTTGAGTTTATCGGTAAGCCGGCAACACTAGCTTGGCTTGCTCAAAAATGTTTATAAATTTAATTGATTAAGTTCATGTTGGAAAAGAAAACTGATGTATCTGGGCTTTTGCGTCAAAAATTATTATGTCAGTTCAAAAAAATGTGCAAATAAAATAAAAATTGCTCAGAATTAGCTCAACTCGTTTTCTCACTTATCTGGCATAAATCACAACGCTGACGTAGATTTATGAACTCCGTAGTAATATCTTCCGACGAATCCCGGTGAAAAATAAAATATAATTTCTTGATCCTCTCTTCCCTAAATAACGCTCTCGGATCTTAAATACCTTATAAAGTACTTGGTATTAAATAACTTATTCGCTCGTGGAATCACTAACAACTAAAATTAAACAAATGCGCGGCTGTAGCCCGTTGTCAAAGTCCACGGCACGTCTTCAGGCACATCGGGCGGCCTGTATTCAATACCAGACTCGTGAAATAATTAAAAAAATTTACATAAATGTCCTACCAGGGGAGACCACTTCTATCCTCCCTGGTCCTACGTCGAAAGATCCAATATGGCTCGTCTTCTTAACCGTAATATTCCAAAAACTAAAAATTTAAATATATCTATTAAATTTGAAAAACAGTGTAGCACGCACCAGAATTAGTGTTACCAGCTATAGGTTGTCATGGCCACGTAACGAAATGTAGCCAACTTCTTTCAAAAATATAAACATTATCTGGTTAAGTACTTCACATAAAAAAAAAACTTAATACTTGAAAACAACAGAAATGACCAATTTAACATTCAAAACAAAATTACTAATTCAAATAAAAAACATTACGTTGATAATATTGCGGTGAGTCAAAACAAATATTAACCTATAATTAAAATTACTGTCCATAATCTTAGTTCCGACGAAGCAAACAATGATAAAAATTCAATAGATTTCCAGACGTGACATTATTCCATCAAATGCTATTCTTGCACATGAACAAGCACTGTAGATTTACAAAATATAACTTTGTAAATCAACAAAACTTTATAATTATACAAGGATTTGTCAGTTACAATTACAGAACATTCTTAAAGAGTAGTCTGCAGTACATATCACGGAAACGACTTTTAACATCACAAATGTTAGGGGGTGGGGGTACGTTGGCCACTGGAGTCACGATCCGACACTTCGCAGTAAAGTGCCCATTTGTAGCCGAGATTTTCTGCGAATGTGGTTTACATGTTGGAATGACCAAGACCACGCGAACATTACGTAAACCTTAGCAAATACGCATTAATAATAGTTGCTTTGACGTATGACAAGTCATTCAGCCATAGCAGTAATCCAGACTCAAAAGGGACAGCATAGAAAGTGCACGTCTGGTGGTGGGCTTAGTTGTTCTCAGATTGCTNCCACCACTTTCGTGTCCTTAGCATAAAATCTTTCTATTCCCTCCCACATGCCCTCCTTCGAGTGCTGTGCAATTTTCTAGAGCACGCGTCGTACATACATCACGTGACCATTGGTTATGCACCACGCAGAGCAGTATTAACGACATTTAAAATAAGTTCATACACATAAGACTAGAATAGAAGTGACCAGTCCCATATGTGACGTCAGTAAGAAACGAAGCCGGTAGCGACGAGACGCAGGACGTACGTCAACAAGCACCGGAGACGTCTTTGGGGTGTAAAGTCCGTCCAGCTACGTGCATGCCTTCATTACAACAGAGCTGCCGGGCAATTCACCTCATGCGTCGCACTAGTGACGGATACGCTAGTGCATCGTGTAACTCATAAGCAATTTAACTATGGTTTCTTGCTTGTTTACTAAAATGGAAGTAAAGCGGCATTGCATTCGAGCGCTTGGGAATTTGATGTAAAAGAGGCGTTGCGACGATGTTGCCCGCTCCCTACAGCTAACCACATTTACTATGCGACTAGCAGCTCTTTCTATGGGGTGTGGCAGGCGCCTTTCATTTTATTTAGACAGTAAAATAAAACAAGAAAACTCTTATTCTAAAAGCCTCGGCAGCCAAATCGCAAAGAACACGCTCCGACTGCAATTTATCTGTGTTAAAATTCTATATTGCCTCCGGTCCGATATCTATTTTGGTTTGTAAAAATGTGCACATGCAGAAGCGTGCCCGCACAGTAAGTTGCGTCTCACGGGGGATGACTCCGCTGACTGGATGTAAACATGACGTTGCGGAGAGTGGAAGAGGCCTAAATAGGCCAAAAACAAAACTGATATTCACACCCGCGTACACTGAGGTACGTACGACCGCACCATGTGTACCAATATCGCTTGGTTATCATCCGAGTACTCCATGGCGTGTATGCTTAGAATTAATGCAATAAATAAAATATTTCGGGCCCACGGTTGGATCAATAGTAAAAAACAGGCCTCTTACCGCTTAAGTCCCAGATTCAATTCCATGGTCTGGAAGTTGAGTTTTTCGGAGATGAATTCTTGTGTAATTAGTATGGTGGACAATGCCACGGTGTGGGAGTTTTCTCGGGATTCTCCTGTTCCCTCATTCCGCTGCTGCTCCGCGTCCATTTCACTCTTCATCTCGCCCATTCTGCAGGTGTCCATTCTGCAGAAGGTGTCCCTCAGGCAGGGCAGACGGCCCTAATTACCGTCAGTCTCCCCTCACTTGTGTTGACCCTACTGCGAATCCGGGAACAACGTGCACATTTATATTTGCAAATAACAGAGTCCTTAATAAGGTGACAGCTTCAACTGCTATATGGTCTTAGTGATGTGATGAAAACTTTTAACATTGCCTACGCACCAAAACGCACACATTTCCAAACATAAATATTAAATAAGAACTCAAAGAAACTTAATAAAGCGTGGTTGGCGAGCAGGGGTATAGACCTGGCTCAGCATCATTATGTAGATCTGGCTAAATTCCAGAGCATAGAATTTTTAGAAATTCCAACCGCCGAGAATGTGAAAAGTGGTAAAATTGGTTTTCGATTGGGGGAACGTGGGGTATAATGGAGTATGCAGGTCAAATGGGTACCGAAATATCTAGGCTGATAAGTGCTTAAATCGATCGGACCGGCCGTAAACTACTTCTCCTAGTGGAGGTAGAACGCGCGAGGCTAGCCAGCCATCTTGGAGAATGTCTTTGACCTTGTATGATGAAAAGTTGTTAACGGACGATTTCATGACAATATTTTCGATGAATTCAAGTTAATGTAAGTACTTAATTCTTATAATATTTCTTATTCGCATTTGCTTTGTATTAATATTATACATTTGAGAGTACCGTGCCAGTGCTTTGTTTTTTTTCCAGTCATGTACTGAGTTTGTGTGCTCCTTTGTTCGGGAACACAGTTAGTGGGGCAAAGTGGGATGGGACACGATGGGGAAGTACTCCGTTCTGCCCCATTTCCCCATTCTGCCCCCAAATTCCACCCCCGTTTTGCCCCACCTACAATTAATACTAAATTACATTCTGCAAACAGTAGAGATCTGTTAGGTGATAGACAACAATACATTTTTACTGCGTAGTAAAGAGCGGCTTTTTAAAGAACCCTCATACTGTCGTTTTTTGAGGGGGAGAGTTCCACCCAAAAAGAGAAATTCCTTTTTTCAAAAGTTTAAGTACTTGCAATACAATTGTAAATTTGACGATTTTAAGGCACAGTACAAAGTTTAATGTATTTTTTATGATATTAGCTTTATACTGTTATTGTTTTCGCACTTCCTCCCTTCGCACTTTACTTACTCAAAACAAAAAAACTTCGCCAAGTTACTACTCTAAATAAAATATAAGCAATAGCATATGCAAAGAACTAACCATGTCTCGTTATTTGTTGACAGATGGTTCGTAAGAGGGAGCGGAAAACTCAAAGGGAGAACTGGTCGAAGGAGGCGATGAGTAACGCAGTTAATGTAGTTGTAAGTGGCTCCATGGACTATTTTAAAGCTGATCAGAAGTCCAGTGTACCTCAAACTACACTTGAACGACACGTTGCAAAGAAGAGGAAAAATTCGGACTACTTTATGCAGCATAACCCAGACATCACATTTCGTACACATATACCTAATCCAGTAGTGAAGGCAATGGGCTTTAATAAAGTGGCGGTTGATACATTCTTTGTTAGTTGGAGGAAGTAGACGACACTTATAACTTCCTACCAAATAGGATTTACAATGTCGACGAGACCGGCATTACAATTAACCCTAAATGAATCCTCGCTCAAAAAGGCAGATGCTAAGTAGGTCGTGTTACATCATCTGATAGGGGTGAAACTGTGACAGCAGCTATCTGTTTTTCTGCAAGTGGAAATTATATCCCACCCATGCTAGTTTTTCCAAGGAAAAACAAGTAACAAGAATTTCAGCTCAATCTACCACATGGGGGATGAGCAGAAGTCCATGAAATTGGCTGGATAGACAAGATATTATTTTTAATGGCTGGAGAACATAATTCATTTTTTGGGGGCATCAAAGGAATCACCTGTTCTGTTACTTATGGCTGGTTACGGCTCACACACGAGTCTGGAACTAATTGATGTAGCACGAGATAATTGAGTAATTCTTCTCTGTTTCCAACCTCACTGCACCCGCCGCCTCCAGTCTCTGGACGTGGGATTCATGAGACCTTTGAGTTTGTATTACGAAGAGGAGGTTGCGAGATGGCTTCGTAAAGCACGTCTTTTTCAAGTTTCTAGACTGTTTGGGGTAGCCTACCAGCAAGCAGCAACCACGAATGCAGCTGTGACTGCATTCAATGTCACTGGAATATGACCTATAAATAGACGAGAGTTTCAGGGCTGTCATTTTCTTCCAGCTGCAGTTTCAGACATTTCTTTGCCGCCTCTAACAGAAGCCTCAACATCCTATGCGCAGCCTGAAGCTGGTCCCGTAACTTCCCTTCCACAACCTCAACTTGGGATTCCTACACTCGATTCAGTATCCGCGACTGAACCTAAAACATCCGTATTTTCTGTGTTAGTCCAAAAGATGCTTCACCATTTCCGAAACCTGCTAAAGGCAAGAGACGAGACAACAGAAAACAAGGAAAAACTGCTATCCTAACATCAACACCACACAAAGAGTTGAATTGAGAGATTTGGGCGGCTCTTAACAAAGAGGTCTTGAGAGCAGACGAGGGAGAAATGAGATTAGAATGGAGCAGCGCCGGAATGAAAGGGCGGGGGAAACTGGAGATCCCCGACAAAATCCGCCGACCAGCCGCATCGTCGAAACTATTGACAGATTATGACTTTTCTCAACGATCCCTCGTATTGATGGTTAACATTAGGATTGCATTTTTGAGTGGGTTTGATAGTAACCTGTGGAATATAAAATACATATTAGTACACACATATTTTTTGTGTCTGAGAAAAGCAAATACGTCACAGATACTGCGTGATACGTAAGTGTCTGCTGACAAATACACAATCTGGCTAAGAGAGAGGAATAACTGTAGTAATATTACAAATGGATGTAGTCGCAGAATGTTTTTTTTTTGTGGCTAGCTACTCAACTGCAATCGAACGGTCGGCGAATATTGTATGTCTCTCTTAAAACGAAGTTCAGTGCGCGCGCGCGTGTCTACAATGTCTAACCCGCGTCGCTGTGCGTACAGAGCCGCGAGTTTTGGCAAATATGTGAATGTGTGCGTGAGCATGCGTGTGCGTGTATGATAAAACTTTCGTTTCCTGCATAAGCTAAATTGAATTTGTTTTGCAGAGACACGCACCTCACGAACAGTTATTTTGCCTGTAATAAACGTCATTTGCACCGGCACGCTACGACGACGTGGCGGCCGCAATGTCTTGGCCTGGGGGCACTGCACTACTACAGCTGACATTGCACGCCTTTCCCTACCTCAAAGCCGCTCCTACACCCTACGCCTCCCCTGTCGCTTGGAGCCGACCAGATATCAGTGTCACTTCAGTGTAGCCGCTGCGCGCGGATACCTGGGGTGTTCTGCGCGACTGTTCATTCAAGGACTGTCCATACGAACTACGCTATGGCTTGTCTACAACTGACATGTTGTTATAGCATGTAGTTGAATGGTAGCTCGCGTCAGTACGCAATGCGTGGTTAAACTTTCTTATAGTATTTTATTTTTGCGCCAGTCAATCTGAATGCTATGGAAATTATTGTTCCTGCCTATTACTTTTTTTTTCTTTCTGCTTCCTGCCATCGCATTTCCTGTCTATGAGACATTATTCCATATTAGCAGCCGCAAATACAAACGAAACACGTTCAGCATGTTGAAATACATGAATACATCACAATTTAGATCATATCGATTGTAAACAGCGGATTTTTTAAAGCTGTGTTTTATGTCAGTTACACTGTGATATCTATGACATTTTTCATAGACGACCCTTAGGGACGGTTTGCAGTATATCACAAATACAGTTCCATTATGACATTTTAGCTAAATACTAGATTTATTACTTTAAATTGCGGATTTATTTATGTTTGAACATTTATTACATATTATCGTTGGCGTATTTTTTTTTTACTGAGTAAAGTACATTCCTATCGCTTATTAGTAAGTGACTTATGTTTCCTTCGGCATGCGCGTGCATGCGAATAAACTTTATTTCATTAGTTTTTTTTAACACGCAACATTTCAATACGCAAATGCACTGCGTCCAAGGCCGCACAGCAGTTGATGCGATCAAGTTCAGTTCACGTTGTTACGAGTTGTGGTCAGACTCTTAGCTGAGGGGTCTGCCTGATCACACCTTCACTTATTTATCCAGGACACGGGCCGTGATCGCTGAAATTAGTTATGAAATCGCAAACCACAGAAATCCCCTCCTTCGGCCAGTAAACGGGGACAACGCAGCCGCTATAGGGCAGTGTAGTCCGTGGGCGGTCTCTTTCGTCGTCGGGCCATTGCAAAAAAGAAAAGACCACTGAAGATGGGTGGGACTGGCCGTCGACTTGCACCATATTAATCAGCCTCCGGAATCATGAGCAAGGTGGGGTCTCTCCAATTAGGCTTTAATCAGAACGTGGCTGGTTAAATATTTATAAAATAATATAACTTAATATTT
>NQII01003674.1:185961-222065 GCA_002778355.1 Clitarchus hookeri | reverse complement strand
GGGGGGGGTTCTGGAATACTGTATGTTTGATTTCGTAAAAAATGATTTAGGTCGAAAGAGTTCAATGTTTTTTAAATTACTTTTATAATTATTCTCGCGTATGGGAAATTACATCTTTGAATTCATAAATAAATATACACAATGGCGATCGGCACTCTAGTAGGGGTCGGTACCATCGAAAAAGTGGAGGTTTCTACGCAATCAAGAGTTTTTTTTCTAGGAAAATCAATAAAATAATTTTTTTATTATAATCATTTTTAGGGTTACGGGTTGTTGCAATGGCCGGCCGTGGATTGGGAGCGGCGAGGGGGAAGATGAACAAGGCCACCGGTCGCGCCTGTGACATCATCCCAGGGCAACTCCTACCTTCTACCCCTGGAATTCTGTGCTTCAAAATGAACTTTTCCATACTACTAACGTAACTTGAATATATTCCAGTGCCACTAATACTAGAAATGCTCAGAANATGGCCGGCCGTGGATTGGGAGCGGCGAGGGGGAAGATGAACAAGGCCACCGGTCGCGCCTGTGACATCATCCCAGATGGAGGGCAACTCCTACCTTCTACCCCTGGAATTCTGTGCCTCAAAATGAACTTTTCCATACTACTAACGTAACTTGAATATATTCCAGTGCCACTAATACTAGAAATGCTCAGAAGATAAACACCAGTTCATTCAATATTTAGTCTATAGAGTCAAAGCAACCAATTGAAAAAAAAAAAAAAAAAAATTAAGATACGACGATTGTGCAATGTTAACATTAGCAAAATTTGCTTAAGATGTTCGAAGGGGTTGAAATGGAGACTAAATCTGTGGACACAGTTGTAAAAATGGATGATGCAGTTCATTAGATACGCTATGGAGCTCATCCACAACCCCTACCCNAAATGGATGATGCAGTTCATTAGATACGCTATGGAGCTCATCCACAACCCCTACCCCGATCCTGGATTATCACCACACAAGCTTCTTCTCAAGGCTGGAACTCCAGTAATGTTACTGCAGAACTTTAACCAGCCAAAATGCTTCAATAGCACACCAAGTGAAAGAATGGCAAACTATGTAATAGAGGCCACAGTCTCCACTGAATGTGAACAGGCGGGTGGCGGGGAGGGAGTATACGTTTTTACACCAGAATACCACTAATTCCATTCCAGTACCCTTTAGAGTTTAAGCTATAAACTGTAATTTCCCCTCAATGTCTGCTTTACTATGTCTAAAAATATGGCACAGGGACAGTCGCTAAAGATAGCAGGGATACAGGAAAGACTGCATCTCACATGGGCAGCTCTAAGTGGCCTGCTCCAGAGTAACCTCATTTAGCAACTTGATAATCCTAGCACTAAAGTAGTGTACATATAGGTCCGTTGGTGAAGGAAATTAGTAGCTACTTGGTGTAGTTGCGGACAGAGAGTTAGTTTTCTTATATATTTACAAAAATGTTTAAAAAATAACACAAATTCATTATTATTGCTTTCAAGCTGCCTAGATTAAGCTGACACGTTACACATTTGTTTATTAGTCGATTCTAGTTTTANTCATTATTATTGCTTTCAAGCTGCCTAGATTAAGCTGACACGTTACACATTTGTTTATTAGTCGATTCTAGTTTTAACAACACCCAAAACTCGGCAGACTAAGCAAGGGACTACGATTTGGCTAATGGCTGCAAACAGAGAATAAATTGAGGGAAAAAAAGAATGATGATGGCATGTGTACCAGGAAGCCCATTTCATCCCATGTAAACAGTCTCCATACGAAGATACTACACCATCGTCGGACCTGAAATTAGCCATGCTAGCACGAATAATCCATCGCTTCATGTGCTGAGCGATGCAATCGTATCCTGCAATCGGGGTATACCANTAGCCATGCTAGCACGAATAATCCATCGCTTCATGTGCTGAGCGATGCAATCGTATCCTGCAATCGGGGTATACCAAAGTGAACCTCCACTCATCCGTCTAGGTGGTGTTCCCGCGCCCACCTTAATAGTTGAACCTTGAGAAGTGCATAGAGCAGAGGTTCCCTAGTGCGGCGGCGGCTTCTGTACTCTATAGCGAGGAAATGATTCCGGATGATATGGCTGCTCACAAGTCGCTGTGGTCCAGCGTTGAACTGGCGAGTGATCTGCTGCACTGTGGTTGATCTTACCAACCGAGCTAGCCGACCACTGGGGTAGTTTTTGGCGACGGTGGTTTTACCCGAATCCATCAACTCGCAGTACACTCTTTGACATGGTGGCCCTTGGAAATCCAGTACCTGCACGACTTCAGAGATGGAGTGTCCCATATGTCTGGCCCGAACGATCTGACCACAATTAAATGTACTTAGATTTTGTTTCTTCNTTCAGAGATGGAGTGTCCCATATGTCTGGCCCGAACGATCTGACCACAATTAAATGTACTTAGATTTTGTTTCTTCATCATTCTGTACTAACCTGTTTCTCAGATGGCCAGTATAAGGTCTGACGACACCACAGTCATGCATCGCTGGGGACNATCATTCTGTACTAACCTGTTTCTCAGATGGCCAGTATAAGGTCTGACGACACCACAGTCATGCATCGCTGGGGACCATTCCATTAGACGGAGCAACCACAGCGTAATTTCACCAATACGGCAGGTGTGTCTACTTCAACTGCTCACGAGTGTATTTGTAGACAGATGGAAAGAAGTCNCGTAATTTCACCAATACGGCAGGTGTGTCTACTTCAACTGCTCACGAGTGTATTTGTAGACAGATGGAAAGAAGTCGGTAAAAATGTATTCATGTTTTTAGTTACAGGCTGTGCGAATCTGAGCGAAATTCAGCTTATAAAGGCCTGTCTATATTTTATTTAACACTTTAGGAAGAATTTATCATCACCTACCATTCACTTGGGGGTGGGTGGGGTGAATAGGAGAGATTTGAGCAGCTCTTAATATCGAGTTCTTGAGAGCCGATGAGAGTGAAGTGATGCGAGCATGGAGCAGCGTCGGAATGAAAGGGCGGGGGAAACGGGAGACCCCCGAGAAAACTCGCCGACCAGCGGCATCGTCCATTTACAAAAAACTAGGCCTGTATGCTTAACGATGTCAATGAAACTGTATAAAAGTTTACTAGTGTCCCACATATACGTAATAACGAGTTGAAAGGTGTCATTCTTCACCATTCCTGTGACCCTACTCCCTTGGCTAGACAAAAAGTCCTGTTTTTATTCGTCGCCTTACATGGCAAACTAGTTGCCAGTGAGTTTGGAATGAATGCAAAATCTGATAAGCGACAGTGTATATGACTCTTCAAAGAAGGAAATTCCTCTACAAGACATGCATCACTTTCTATAGGGTTTTTCTTCAAATGTCTTTCATACTATAATTGGGCAAACCAACTACAAACCTCAGCAAAAGTTTGAAACGCACAGGTCTGACAATATCGGTGTCTCATATTCCACTCGGCCATGTTTGTGTAGTTGTAGCGAACAAAAAAAAAAAATCAAAGAATTAACAATACCACATTCTTGGCTCGCTAAACACAAACGCCTATCGCTGGCAACAGCAACCTCGTGATCTCCCCAGTAGTAATCAATAAGATCATGCTTTAGTGCTGTGTGACTGTTGTAATATTTTGTAGGCGTTTAAGGCTGCAGCCTATCTGGCGCTTGAAATGCGTTGCAGAGTGTTTGAAATACTCGTTTTTCTACGAAACTATTTAAACGGGCGTCCAAGGTACTGCTCTGCGAAAAGAATACACATCAGACGAGGGCTGTTGATTGCTTTCAAGACGTCACGCACATTAGAACCACCATCTCAGAGTACTCCCAAATGGCTAAAAACGGTTTCTTCCAAGTGCTGTACTTCTAAATATACGCCTTAGGTACGTACACAACTACTCAAGGGCCCTGCATTGAACCTTCCAACTAACTTTCCACCNCTTCTAAATATACGCCTTAGGTACGTACACAACTACTCAAGGGCCCTGCATTGAACCTTCCAACTAACTTTCCACCTAGGGTTGCCAGGCGTCCGGATAAAGCCGGACATAGTTAGGCTTTTTGATTGCGTGTCCGGCCAAAATAAANACAGTGCGACGAGAACAGTGTCGCCCTTTATCTCCCGCGCTTCTCGGTCTCACACGCGGAGAAAAGCGCTGGTTAACTACGTAGGCGGGCGCCTTAATGCTAATGACTGCTGTTTCGACGCGCACACATGATGATCTGAGTTTATAGGAATTGCCGTAAAAATGATTGAAAAATATATTCCTTACATTATGTTATATTTTTAGTCAACTGCATACTGAGTCTTGTAAAACGAAATTCACCCACAAAAACAAATCTGCACCTGAAAATAACTTGTCATTTTAATTTTATAAAATATCTCCAAGATATTTTGTTGTTCGCTGGATTTGAAAAANGCACCTGAAAATAACTTGTCATTTTAATTTTATAAAATATCTCCAAGATATTTTGTTGTTCGCTGGATTTGAAAAAAAAATTGGTTGTCTGTAAAGTCGGTTTACTGACGATAGTTGAACGTGACAACGTCTTAACTGGTACCCNGCACCTGAAAATAACTTGTCATTTTAATTTTATAAAATATCTCCAAGATATTTTGTTGTTCGCTGGATTTGAAAAATATGTAAATATTAATCAATATTAAAGTGTTACACTATACGTGAAACTTGTAGCAAAGGCCTGGCCACATCTTNAAAATATGTAAATATTAATCAATATTAAAGTGTTACACTATACGTGAAACTTGTAGCAAAGGCCTGGCCACATCTTTGGGCTGTTTGACAAGGAATCAGTATCAGTATTTAGAAACACTACATGGCGCATTGCAACTTTATCCAGGTATGTTTAAATCACGTTATTTGCATTCACCGCGAATGTATGGCGTCATGTGCCGTAGAGATAACATTTGTGATAAATCTTAGTAACGGAATTGAGGTTCGCGATACGATACTGTTATCGGCGTTCATGTATCGTTGGCGTTGCTTGCCGCACATTGCACAGCGATAGCGATTATCCGACCTGGAGGACCAACATTTTGTACGCGCGCTAGCCGCCCTGGCCATTGTATCGATGGCATATTGTAGCTCACTGCCCTCCGCCGCAATGGCGGCCAGACGCGAAGTTCAAATAATGTTGTAGAACAAAACGACACTGTCGCATGTGTAGCTTTCAGTCTCAAACAACTGAGTAAGCCCTCCTCGCGATCGGATCACTCTGTGAATCCTANACTGTCGCATGTGTAGCTTTCAGTCTCAAACAACTGAGTAAGCCCTCCTCGCGATCGGATCACTCTGTGAATCCTACAAGACATGTTCATTATCAGACCCTCAAGTTCCTCCCTCCAGAACAGTAGCAGATAGAGCTGGAAGTTGTGAAATTATCCCTTTCAGCTTATCCCGTGCATGCTCTATTGCATCCATGTCTGTNTAGCAGATAGAGCTGGAAGTTGTGAAATTATCCCTTTCAGCTTATCCCGTGCATGCTCTATTGCATCCATGTCTGTGGCTGTGTAGGTCACTCCATTAGGCTGATACCGTATCGTTGAAGATATCGAAGTGTCGCCATGGTAAGGTCGTCTGCCGGAAATGGTCTCCAAAATAATCTACTTAAGAGCCTAACAATGGATGGAAACGAGAGTGGTCTGCCGTCCAACCATTATTATAGTCCTAGACACTTCCGTCAGGGCACAGATGACTTCGTGATCATAGCTGTATTGATGACGTCATCCGGAGGTCCTTCATACTTCCGTATGTTCTGGTGTCAGGTTTCGAACCAACCTTGGTCTCATCACTCAACACCACATTCTTCAATTCTGTAAGAGTTTAATGTTGAACAGCAAGGACCAAGTTCTGTCTAGTGGAGTGGAGGTTTCGGTTGCTCTTAGCATCGGGGGTCTTGAGAGCCGATNAACAGCAAGGACCAAGTTCTGTCTAGTGGAGTGGAGGTTTCGGTTGCTCTTAGCATCGGGGGTCTTGAGAGCCGATAAGGGTGAAGCGAGGTTAAGTAAGGGCGGGGGAAACGGGAGATAGCAGAAAAAATCCGCCGACCAGCGGCATCGTCNAAGGGTGAAGCGAGGTTAAGTAAGGGCGGGGGAAACGGGAGATAGCAGAAAAAATCCGCCGACCAGCGGCATCGTCCGGCATAATTCCCACATGCGAAAATCCGGAAGTGACCCCGCCGGTAAACGAAACCCGGTTCCCCTAGGTGGGATGCGAGTAGTATGACCGCGGCCTCTAGAATGGGTGGAGATACCCTACAAGTACATCCAAAGTCTTTTCCCCACAATGCTGCGTCGAGTAACAGCGGTTATTGCCGCCCCTAGTATGGCCACACAGTACAGATTTCTGCATGTTCTGTACGTCATACCAAGCTAAAAGAGTAATCATGTCACGTGTGTATGAAGGATATTCTGGCCAATAAGTCTGGTTGTGATAGCTCACGTCCTTCTTGGTGTTACAACTTTAGTGACCATCAATGTAATAACATTTCAAAACTCAATTCTTTTGGAGGGCGCACAGCTGTCTTAATAATCACTTAAATGAAAAGTGTAACATAGTTTTTGCCTTGAATTTTAGTAAAGAATAATGTGCCGGAGTTAGTTTCTGTTGTTTAAACACATTCTGTATATACATATAAATAAATACTCATTTTCTGTGTGTAACAAATAAGACTTTTTCATTAACAAATTCGTATATGTAAACGCAGGAGCTTAGAGTGATCGCGCAACACCTGCCAATAGGCAATCATTGCCATAAGAGCGCCGTTGCTGGTTTCAGCTCGTATAGAAACAATATAAAAATCCACAGCTATCCCAGAATAAGCATTATAAAAATAAATCAATATATAATAAAAAATTGCACAGGAAATATAGTACAACGCATGACAACATATGTTTTAATGCCTGGGTATGAAACAGTAACCATNAGTGACCATCAATGTAATAACATTTCAAAACTCAATTCTTTTGGAGGGCGCACAGCTGTCTTAATAATCACTTAAAGGAAAAGTGTAACATGGTTTTTCCCTTGAATTTTAGTAAAGAATAATGTGCCGGAGTTAGTTTCTGTTGTTTAAACACATTCTGTATATACATATAAATAAATACTCATTTTCTGTGTGTAACAAATAAGACTTTTTCATTAACAAATTCGTATATGTAAACGCAGGAGCTTAGAGTGATCGCGCAACACCTGCCAATAGGCAATCATTTCCATAAGAGCACCGTTGCTGGTTTCAGCTCGTATAGAAACTATATAAAAACCCACAGCTATACCAGAATAAGCATTATAAAAATAAATCAATAGATAATAAAAAAAATTGCACAGGAAATATAGTACAACGCATGACAACATATGTTTTAATGCCTGGGTATGAAACAGTAACCATTGCATACAGTATCCGGTGCTGGTATCCTACGGTACAACCACAAAAGTTCACTAGAAGTACTTCACTGCTGTGTCACCTGCAATAGATACAACTAAAATGGCCATCCCATACCGCTGGCTGCCTGCTGGCAGAACGTGCTACGACACACATTCGGTGAACCGTTTCGACACAAGAGTTTAAATATAACATATTATCATCTTTCTCTATACCACAGATACGAGCTTTGCCGGGCAATTCTGAATCACTCGCAGGTGCATGAATTTTTTCTTTCTTTGCTTCTGCTTCCCTGCCTCTATCTGCCTGCCTGCTGGTGTCTGCAAGTTTGTCTTTGGCTCTGCCTGTCTGCCCTCTGTCTGCTTGTACTAATATTTATTTATGGTTCTCTGTTTATAACTCATTCTGTCTACCTGTCTGTCTGCATACCTCTCTCAGCCTGCCTCTCTCTTGCTCTTCTGCCAGTGTGAATGTGTGTCTATCTATATAATGTCTTATCTCCAATTCTATCTGTACATGTCTTTCGTCTGTATAATCTCAAGATCTCGCTGTTACGAGCCCACCCAAATCTCTTCACACACTATCTGTATATGTCTGTCTTACTTAAAGCCAGCCTGTGTATGACTGCGTCCGTGTGTCTAAGTGTATATGTGTGACTAAGTGTATCTGCGTGTGTGTGTGTCTAAGTGTGTGTGCCTGTGAGTCTGTGACAGTGTGTGTCTGTAAGTATCTCTATACGTCTATCTTTCTATTAAATATCTCCAATGCCGCTGTGCTTGTGTCCGCCAAATGCCTCTCTGCTTGTGTCCGCCAAATGCCTCTCTGCTTGTGTCCGCCAAATGCCTCTCTGCTTGTGTCCGCCAAATGCCTCTCTGCTTGTGGCTGCCAATTCATCTCTGTTTGTGTGTGCCAATTCCTCTCTGTTTGTGTCTTCTTTCAGTTTCTTTGCCTTTATCTATGTGTCTTTCTATGGCTCTCTGTTTCTATCTACATATTTTTGCTATCTCTATCTATATATTTATATCTGCCCATCTCTTTGAAGATGCATCTCTGTCTTTATGTCCACCTTTGTCTTTTCTTATCGCTCTCACTTTAATTCTCTCTTTCAGTCTGCCCGTCTCTGTATCTGTATCTCTGCCTTTGTCTATGTTTGTGTCTCTATATCTATGTTCCTCTCCGTATGTCTGTCTTATTCCCTGCCCGCCTCTCAATGTTCCTTTCTCTGTCTGCCTGTCTGTGCATGTCACTGTGACTCTGTCACTCTTTCACTCTCGAATTTTTGGGGAGAGGGGTGTTACTTGACTCCCTCTTCAGCTTTTCAAGAAATGTCACAACCATTATCAAACATTATTAAAAATTAACACTAAATGCAACCAAAGAATCGTTAACTGGCAAAATCCATTCACAGGTGCCAATTCAAAATGGAAATATCTCCATCCCCTATAATTTTAATATAAAATTGTTTTACGACCTAAAGACATCTCCCGTAATCATTAGTCTTGATCCATAGTATTCACACANCATTTTAATATAAAATTGTTTTACGACCTAAAGACATCTCCCGTAATCATTAGTCTTGATCCATAGTATTCACACACACTTTGTGATAGTGAAGAAACCCTATTTATTGCTGTGAATGCACGGAAATATCTAATGCCTATAATTATTTTTAACTAATGTTATGTGTCTATTTGAATATTGTGACCACATAGGTTTCACACAATAAGGCACACAGTAATCATCTGCATGTGGTTATCATCAGATTTTAAGATGGTATAATTACGGCTTAATTATAGAGCTTCCCTATAAATTTGACCAGCATGGTGCTATTAACGTGAACCAATATGAAATATAAGTAAAATTAGCATTTATTATAAAGAAAGCCATCCTCTCATTTACCAAAATGTCGTTGCTAAATGTATGGCTAGAGACGGTTTGACTGTAAAGGGAATGCGCTTTCAATATGAGAGGGTCTATGAAATTTATTGACTGAGATAAGGACGATATTCTCCTCTAAAGAGCCACTTAAAAAGGTCTGGCAGTCGCTACTAGACGTAAGATAACATTTGAATCCATATCTTAGGCTAAGTATCGTAAGCGTTCCGCTACTTCGGTATTGTAAGACATCATGTTGTAATAAGCAGGTTATGAGTCATGTGATGATGACATAAAATCACTCAACACTGAATATGCGTCTCGTGTTATTTTATTAGCATTTATCATGAAAATAGAATTTACGATCTCATTTTAAATGGCAAACTTCAATTACAAACGCGATAGCAGCACGTGTTTACTTACTCTTATCCCCGGGACAAAAAGTACAGTATCCTTGGTGGTCGTACCCGTTAAAGCCCGATGATTAGCGCCAATCTTCCCACATTATTTTAATAAAGCTGTCACAATGAAAATCGTGCATGCACTCTTCAAATAATCAAAGTATCAAAATGTCGCTCGTATAAGCCCTAAAAAGCAAACTTTCCCGTATTTTGAAAAAAAAAAAAAAAAAAAAAAGTCGTAGTCTTATGCCTCTTCTATTGCAACAATAACTCTTACCCACACTCGATGGGCCCATCAAATATAATTTTTTATGTGTTCTGTCCGGATCCAATCACTATGCCACTCCACGATTTCACTATACCAGCAAACGAAGCTTATGTATGCTATACTCAACCTACCTTCTCTTATGCATCTGTTATATTCTCCAAAAGTATCCTGAACGTACTTCCTAAACTGCCTGTTTTTTACAACAAATATGTCTAGAAGNATCTGTTATATTCTCCAAAAGTATCCTGAACGTACTTCCTAAACTGCCTGTTTTTTACAACAAATATGTCTAGAAGACAGAATCGTCTTATTGTAAGAAATCATAAAATTTAATTAGAGTGAAGTTCAGAAATACTTACTTTAAGGAGATAGTCGCTTATTCCTTTGTGAAACGCATATTTAAATACATTAATGAGCACCAAGTAGAGTAAACGCGGTTTGAAATTCACTATAAAAGAGGTCCATTCTCCTTTACCCAGCCTGTACGCGACCGTGCGATGTAACAACACAAAAGTTACGCTGACCGATAATAAAAAAATAAGTTACGGTGTTTTCGAACGAGTTATTTGATGGCTTGTTGTGTCGTCGACAGCGGGGTCGATAGAGGCGCAGCTAAGGGCACGGATGGTCGGGAAAGGGATAGAGCCGTGGCCTATATTAAGAAACCATACCGGAATTCTGATGGGGTAATTTCGGGAAAGCCACGTAAAACTGAAATTAGGATGACCGGAACGCGAATCGACCCAGGTCCTCCCGAATGCGAGTTCAATGCGTTACTAATGTGCCGCCTCGCTCGGCTATGTAGTGTAGGGCAATGCAGAGAAAAAACAAGGTGCTCACGGACGTAAACGCAAGCAGGTGGACCTGCCACCACTACCTCCAAACAACAAGGTCACTATAACAAAGCTGACATTCTCAGGCCGTACAAAAGCCAGTGTCGACATTTGCTCCGACCGCAAAGCCAACTTGTACACAACGTGCTTTGAATGCCAACAACGACAAAAATTAACGTCCGGTAACAATAAATTGGTTTTTTCATTTTCATAACATTACTACAGTAATAATACAAGTATGTAATTTCAGAGTTTTCGGATAAAGACCCCCTCCCCCTTTTTTTCGACAAATCTAAACCAAGAAGTCAAAAGCCAAATTGTCTTGTAATTTGAAGCGATTTACACATATACTGACAAAAAAAAACGTAAATGAGGGTATAAGCTCTACACAAAAGATTGCACTCTTTTTTTTTCATTTAACGTTCCATTGGCATTACTGCGGTTAACTGCCTAGGGGCTGCGTGCATAAAAAGTTGCAAGCGGCGATGGAAAAAAAAAGCTGCCAACTTGAACTGCTTCAACAAAAAGTTGCCGATATTGAAAAGGTAAAATAAACTTCAAAGTGCAATAGCAGTAAAAATTAACAGTTCTAATTAAAACCACTGTTACGCAGTAATTACGGAGAAGAGGAGAAACTGCCTGCAAGATGTGGTGGAAGAATGGAACAGTAGAGCGCTAACTATAACACCCATCTAATAAAACTAACTTGGTCTTAAAGCGTAGCTATGACGTTTAACTTCACAAAGATAAAGTCATAACAATATTCATTACCTTGACGGACACAGGTTAATCAGGGTCCTAATCTACTGAGCGAAGAATTGACAAAGTACACATTTTCCAAGAATGTTAATGAGAAACCACTTGCCAGAAAAGCAGGCGACCACAGCCAAACACGGATGCCTACATAATACCCTACTAAAAAGAACGCGGCCAAAATTATAAAATTTTCAAAAACAAATAATATTTTAGATTATGATAAAAAATTTAAGGTATATTAACTTCAGACAATTATTTAAAACAATCGTGAACAGTTGACAGTCACCCACGTGACATTTTCCAGGGCTGTAAAAAGCTATAAGCTCATATTTGTACAAGAATTTCAATAAAGTAACATAACAGTTACTGGCAAGAATTACAAACCCACTAAATTTTAGGCAGAAAATTCACGCGATATGACAAAGTATAGAGGACATATATAAGAATCAAGAGGGAAATATCAATTTTTTACTTACTGAAAGTACCTAAATTATTTCTAAATCTTTTGCACGTGACGTTTGGCTTTAGGTTAGACTGCTGTTTCCTGTCAAGAGGAACAGCATAAAGCGTTCCGTTCCTGTGATACAGTACTGTTGAAGCATCGTGCATAGTACTGTTGAAGCATCGTGCATACAAATGTGTTTTCACTTAGCGCTCCCGGCAGACTGACGCCACGAACCAACAGCAGCATCTCTCTGCCTAAGCACACGCGATATATACTACGTGACGTGTGACGTGTGGCCTGGCTGGGCTCAAAGCTTCCAATCACAGGTAAGGTACATGCCGTGCTTTGAGTACTATGAGTAACTTTTGCTTTATTTTATAGTGCAATTCTACCCCGAGTTAACATACTAGTAAAAAGTATTTATTTTTATATTTTCATACTATTTCAATTTGTTGCTTGGAAATTGAATTTTAGTGCTTTACATTGAAAACGCAGAATGAAACAAATATGCGCGAGTACCAGCTGCAAAGGAGTCCCGAAGGCCGCACGACGATGTTCCCAACGGACGGACAGGAAACACGTTCTCTGTGAGTATTCCGTCCACCACAAAAATTGCCATCACTGTGTTTCAACCACCGACACATCCTCCTGTCTTGTCAAAAATCCGTTTTTCATCCTGTTACCACATTAGTACCTGCTACTTCTGGAAGGACAGTGTGCTGTGTTTGCTAATCTCTCGGTAGCGAAACAGCACACCGAACAATTGCGAAGCTCGACACTTGAGGTTTCACGAATGTAGTGCTACTGGATGGCGGGCTTGCATGCCGAGGTGTACCACGAACAATATTGATTGTAGTCTTCTGCGCAAAGGGTACCTTGAATTAAAATTTGGCCAGAGTTGATGTAGCAACATCTAAAACATATATTTGCGGAGAATGTACTAACCTTGTCCAAGCCACATGTTTATTAGCATTTATCTGTTATATATAAATATATGCTACCACGGAGTTTTTTTAAAATCTTTTTATTCTACACAATTCTTTACTACATGATATTGTTCCATCTTTAACGGTTTAGACAGCGTATTGCAAGAGAGCGCGCTGGCGGCAAACTTTTTTCCGACTTGATTCACTATTACCGTCACTGCTTATTTCTTATGTCACTTAACGTAACAAAATATATACTAAAACATAGTAAGAGAACATAACTATGAATAAAAAAAAAACACGTAAATCTGATGTGTGGTTCTCGAGTGATAAGCGCGCTAACAGACAGACATTCAGTTTTATAATACG
The DNA here is from genome assembly GCA_002778355.1 of Clitarchus hookeri. Classification (NCBI taxonomy): domain Eukaryota; kingdom Metazoa; phylum Arthropoda; class Insecta; order Phasmatodea; family Phasmatidae; genus Clitarchus; species Clitarchus hookeri. The sequence goes on along the minus strand of NQII01003674.1, from coordinate 208,819 downwards.
TGTGTATATATATATATATATATGTTGGGTATAAAAGAATACCCCAACTTTGAAGGTATATAATATCAAAACCAAACAACCTAAAACCTTGATTGACCAATCAAATTAACCGTGAAACCGTGCAGTTTGTTTGCCATACATTCATAAATGTTCAACGTGACCACAATGAGCGGCCCGAACGACATCTACGCGATAATCAAACTCGTTCCAAGCTCTTGTCAGCATGTCTGGTGTTACGGTTTGGATGGCATTCGTAACTCTCGGTTTGAGGTGGTGAGGGGGAAGCGAGCTCGCATTCGACACTTCAATGTGAAGGGGACGGTCTGATGTCTCCTTTATGTGCCCAGAACGAGGTAGACGATGCCTTTGGTCTAAGCTGGTTTTTAGTGATGAAGCGACGTTCCATACAAATTGTAAGGCGAACCGGCACAACGTGCGGATATGGGGCCAGGAGCCTCCACATGAAACCACCGAATACGAGCACGTTTTCCCCAAAGTGAACGTGTTTGCGCTGTATCCAAATACACTGTTTTCGGCCCTTTCTTTTTTCACGAGTCCGCTGTTACTGGAATCCCATATTTGGACAGGTTTACAGAGTGGTCGTATCCTCAGTTAGAAGAGGGAGCGGGAAATTTTAATTTTCCAGCAGGATGGTGCGTCACCCCATTGACACCTAGCTGTTCGCGGATACCTGAACGAGACGTTGCCGCAACGTTGCATTGGTCGAGGAGCAGCTGGTGACCAGGCTCTTCATCACTGGTTCCCAAGATGCCCGGATCTTATCCCGTGCGATTTTTTTCTATGGTGGTGCATAAAGGATCAAGTGTTTCGTCCACCATTGCCGGCTAACACTGACGACCTCAAAACGAGAATTACGGACGCCATCTAAACCGTAACACCAGACATACTGACAACAGTGTGGAACGAATTTGATTATCACGTAGATGTCGTTCGGGCCGCTCGTGACGGTCACGTTGAATATTTATGAATATATGGTAAACAAACTTCCCAGTTCCACGGTTCATTTGATTGGTCAACCAAGACTGTAGGTTGTTTGGTTTTGATATTATAGACCTTCAAAGTTGGGGTATTCTTTTATACTCATCATGTAGATGTAGATACTTATTCCTTCTTTAATGATAACCCACCCCCTCCCTGTTTCACACCATAATAAGGTAAGATAGATTTCCATCGAGAGAATCGATTCGACGTACGTCACAGATAAAAATAACTCGCATTTGATCTCTCGACTATTGAGGTGGTTATTTGAATAACTAATGGGCGACAGATAGGCCTAAGTGCGGTTCTGTATTATACAGGTGGCGTGCGAATGATTTACGTGGATCAAGACGCCAGTTCGAAACGAGATAACTGTATTCGCGGCATTATAGAATAGGACCAGCTGGCTGTAGAGGCCACGCGACGTTTTTTATTTTATTGCTGACAAACCATGGACGCTTTAAGGGGAATCTTCTACCGCCATATTGGATGCTTGGTTTTTATAGCTTGTTTACTTTTTTTTTTTTAAATAAAATCCCAAAAATTATTCCTATACCCAGCTAGTTATTGACCTTACACAGCAGTACAGACGTAGCGACTGAAGTACGAACTCGTATTTACGCCACAATATTGGTTTTGCCAAATTTTGACAGTATTAACATTGTGACGTAATTATGACTTCGTAGTTTAGTCGTTACATTATGTTTTGGGGCTGCACAGCGTAAATGACAGCAAAGTCGTACGTTCGTACGCACGTAGAAGAGGCGCTGCGACATAATGATTTTGTGTTTGAGCATGACGAGAGAAAAAACGAACGGCGCCAATATGACTACGGATTGACTACGCAATAATACTTCTTGACGATTACTGACTAGGCCAAAATCGCCAAACCTGAATCCTATAAATAATTTTTGGTATAAGTATACTGGAACGAGAAATCGGAAAATTTAACATTACGAGTAAGAACAGTTTAAAACATTCGCTAGTTCGTGCTTGTGGCAACGTATCGCAAGAAATTACAAAAAAATAATAATAATAAAAAAAAATTGTGGAATCTGTGGAACCTCGGAAACTGAAAGCAGTTATTCAGCAAAAGAATTACATACAAAAAATATTAATAATCCAAATATACTGTTGCAGTATTTGAAATTGAAGTGTGCAAATACTTTTTGAGACCACAATACTCTCTTTACCTCCTAAAAATCTCTTGTATTTAGTTCGGATTCACATTATTTGTATTGTTTAACGTTAAGTCGTGTTCTAAAAATATTTACGTGCACAGTGGCCGTTCTGTTGCATGCTCCCGTTAAATTCCGTAGTGATATAGGAAATCTAGTTCCATGTTAAAAGTGTGACGTTTTAATTTGTGGCCCCTAAATTAAGTTTATTTTATGTATGCAATGTCAGAAACTGGCATATTATTAGCAACATATCTTCATGCTGCAGGTAACATTTAGTTGTGCACACGATCGTAGCAGTGAATACTGAAAATACTCAAGAAGGTACGAACCTAATGAATTAATATGAGTTTTGCAAGAATAAACAATTAGCACAGTCATGGTTCGCTTTGTTTGTTACAGATTAACATACCTACTCTAATTGTCCTGTTGTCATATATACTCTCTTTCTTCGGATGTCGAGGATGTACAGGTACCGGGGGAAGAAGTAGACAAGGACAAAGAGAATTAGCATACGCTCGGTACAGGATGGGGCCAGGGTACAACGTATGCAATTATAAAGTTATCTTGTGTCGGGCCATAGGAAACCAACTCCAAAAACTCTCAGAAATATTCCCACAGCTTTGTTTCTTCTGTAGTATTCTTTATATTCAGTGGCCGTAGCGTCACTTGCACAAGTTGAAGCGCTGGGTTGAGCNCTTTGTTTCTTCTGTAGTATTCTTTATATTCAGTGGCCGTAGCGTCACTTGCACAAGTTGAAGCGCTGGGTTGAGCAGACCGTGTGCAGAACTGTACCAGTAGGTGCAGTGGATGTCAGCAGTGGGGCATGTAGCTCGAGGCCAACCAGAGCAGAAGAGTGCTTGATCGGCGACACTGCAGTCAGCCGCTCCAGTGCCCCCCTCCCCTCCCTTCCTAATGCCACGGTTCGTCGCCACACCGCACACGCCTCGCTCACCACATCGCCTCGTAACACTCACTTGCTCCCCTCCCACTGCGGCTACTGGTTATAAGGCCGATTCACATTGAAATTAACAAGGGGCTCGTTAACTTTGCCTTAACTTAACTCTGTGTCAGTTTTTTTTATACAAAATCGCAGCTGTATTCACATTGATTTTAAGAAAGGTTCGTCTTTGATAGTGTACTTCAAAGCTACGAAATATGATGCATTTGGGATAGTGAAAAAAAGCCTGCTAACCCCAATGCCACGAGTCGGCCAACATGTCCTGTAGACGTATTACAGTACAAGAGATGGGGGAAAGTACGCTCCACTAATGCACGGTGGATGGCACGTGGTGTGTCCTGAGGTACGAGTGTGGGTATACTGCAGTCTGTGTTTACATGCGGACGAGTGCACTTGATCAGTCTGAGTGAAATGGAGTACACTGCCGCGGATATATAGTTTGCGCACGGACAAGCTAATGGAAACAGATGGGAAGCAACACGATTATATCAGCCATCCCAACACTGTTTTGGTTGTAACGATCGACGGAGGCGTTTCTTTGTATATACCAGAACATAACCACAAAGACAAGTTAAGATTACGAGCTACATGTTAATTTCAATGTAAATCGGCCTTTAGAGCTACTGCCATATGCCTGCAACACTTCATTTCGTTTCCCTTCAAAATGAAGCATAGTAATAATGTTTATTTCCTTCTCAGGTTTGTCATGAACTTGATGTAACGTGCGAGGTGCTAGAAAGGTTGATATTAAGAAATTACCCAAGGCAGCAGGGAGAAGAGTTGAATCCACCACCTCCAGGATGTACCGAGCGAGGTAGTATCGTATAAACACACTACTGGAGGACCCGGGTTCCGTTCCCGGTCCGGCTATCTTCATTTCTGTTTCCCACAGTTTTCCAAAATCAATGTAGGGCACTAGTTACGAACACCACTCATCGCATTATTCAGAACGATGAATAACAAAAAACTTCGGTCACCAGCGAGATTATAGTGAGTCTGATCATGGTGCGCCATAAAACGCGATAATGATAGCACTTTAAAGTTTTTTTTTGTTGATGGCGAAATGCGCTCAGTGCGATCAATGTCCGTTTGCTGCCTTAAAAACGGTATTTACGTTATCCTCTATGTCCTAATGTATATATTTATACGCTATTTATAGGCCCTATATTATATTACCTATATAAATTCCTTTGTTAGGCAACAGCGGTTTTCGACCCCCTCCCACTCCACTCTACAGAAACCTTACTTTAGTCTGGTTTCTCGTTACTTAATTCTCATGTTTCATGTTCTACTGCCAGGTTAGTAAATTTCCAGTCTCATTTACCTTTGTTCCTTTCCTAGGTCATTGCTCCTCCTTTGGTCATATTCTTTGTACGTTGCCAGGTCTGCGTGGCTTCTAGCTTCTTCAGAGTGGTGGGAAAAGCCCCCAAACTCGTCAGTTGCCTTCCGACGGATACTTTGAAAGTTCTACCCGTCTGCACTGGGGTTAACTCAGGCTGTGTAGTGACTCCGCTCCCGCTACAAAGTTTATATTAGTCCAATTTAATCGGGCGGGCCCGCTCACACCATTAAAGTTTCTATGGTGATTTTAATTGTCAGTATTAGGGTGTGGTATCCGTTTTCAGGGAGGAGTATCTTCCGATTCTTGTGGATTATTCTGTATCCACACGTCAAACTCTTCTAATTGTATAGAAATTTCCTTAGCGTATTCATCTTTTTTCTTGTTAGACAGTATATCGCATAAGTTCATTTTCTTCTATATTGAGTCTTCTGAAGTATTCACTTCTTAAGTCCTCAATCTTCGGGAATCTTGTAGCACATGTTGCATGTAACACATAATTTTGCCTGAACATGACACTGCCATCAGTGAAGGCAGCTAAACTGGTTACGAATTGGGCAGCAAGTTAGAATTCAAGTGATCCTTATTAAATTACATGACTCGATAGTTCATGACAGGGAAATTCCACTGTCCAGATTTGGTATTGACATTAGTACTTATTATCAAGTGTTCCTTACAAGAACTCTGATCGGTTCGTCCCACTTCTCAAGAGGTACTCTGATATCATCAGATTACTGGAAGTAGGAACTGGTCAGATATATGCTACTTGTTCCCAGATCTAATTGAACACAGACGTGTTGGCTGNCTTGTTCCCAGATCTAATTGAACACAGACGTGTTGGCTGTTGGATGAATTGTTGTCCATTATCATTACATTTAAATTGGTTCTCATCCAGATAGCTGACATTGGATTGTCGCCAAATGTGATGTTCCTGGCAATCCAATCACTTGTCCACATAAGGCATATGTTTCTTGCATTAGTACAAAGTCGAGATTTCTTTCATTAGCAATGATCACTAATTCAGCTGTTGCAACCACGCATATTTACAGGTTGATTTGTCCCACACTGATTTTCATTGGAGAAATCATTGAATTTCCATAGTCAAACCGCTCTAGTTCAATTGAGAATGTTTTCTCATATTGTGGGCATTTCTTAGAATCGACACGATGATTGTACTCCTTTTGTCTCAAAGGCAATTTGTACAATCAGGTCAACTCCAGCAACTTGCAGGAATTGGCCNACGATGATTGTACTCCTTTTGTCTCAAAGGCAATTTGTACAATCAGGTCAACTCCAGCAACTTGCAGGAATTGGCCTTGTGGCTTACTTATAGTCATAGCAAAACAAACTCTGATCGTAAATTGGAGACGCTTAAACTGGAAAGGCAAATCCGCTGGAACCATAGGTATTCTGGGTATTAAGATTTTTTTCGCCAGTACCGGTGCCATCATAGTTGCCCCAATATCATAATCCCTCAAACTGTTTACTTGTAGGCGAGTGCCATTTCACAATTTTGGAGGGTTTATGTTCCGTAATAACATGATTGGTGCGCCAATTTTTACAGCAAGAGCGTGAACAGGCAAACCTGTTGGATTAAGGGAATTCAAGAATTCAGTCCGGTAGTGGACTGCATCTTCCTCTTCAACAACAGTGTCCACAGACGTGTACGTTCGGGAGGGTGATAAAATCATGTTCAGGATCGTTTTATTGATGTTTTCGACTATTTCATTTTTTAGCGTTAAGATAGCACGCTCTTGGAAACATGTCAGAGGCTTGGTTGTGACTCTTTGGAAGTCTGAAAGTTAAATGGTAAAAACGCTTATTAGTATTCCTCTGTTATAGATATATGCTACCGCAGAGTTTTTTTTTTTAGGTCTTTTAATTTTACACAATTCTTTACTACATGATATTGTTCCATCCTTAAGAGTTTATACAGCGTATTGCAAGAGAGCGTGCTGGCGGCAAACTTTTTCCAGACATGATTCACTATTATCGTCACTGCATGTTACTTTAGGTAACAAAATATATACTAAAACCTGGCCAGAGAACATATCTCTGAATTAAAAAAAAAACACGTAAATCGGATAAGCGGTTCTAGAGTGATAAGCGCACTAACAGAAACAGACAGAGAGACGTTGAGTTTTATAATATTTATAGATACTGAAAAGAATGTCACTGCTTCCATGAAAAGCATACATTTAATTTCCTAGATTTCCCAACCACAATAACGGTTTTTTTTTCATCGAATAAAAAGTTCCCAGTAGCAATAATTATACCAAAAATTACTGAATAAAATGAAACACACGCAACTTAATGTTCCTGAAAATAATTTCAAGAGGAGAATTTTATTTTATCTATAACGATGTAAATTATTTTTTCGACACCCAACTTCAAGAATTTATAAATGTATTGCTTCGTAGGCTACTACTGTAGGAAAATATTTGACAGTAGTAACATAAAATGGCGCAGAGCAAATTTTTTTAGCTCGTGGCTAGTGTAAAAAAAATTATATGCAAAAATTTACAAATTTCAGAAAAAACAAAGCATATTGCTACCTGCCACTCACTGTAATTTAAAGTACGAGCATTAAAAAAATTAAGCATTACAAAAATAAAACAAAATAAGTTAATTTTTGAAAAATAAAAAATTACAAAATATGCCACAACTAAACGTCAAAGTCACTATTAAGATAATTTTTTCAACAAAATACTTGAAAAATTTGACATTAGTAAAAAAAAATTTTTTTAAGTAACAGAATTTTAAACATTGTTACAAAAATAAGTAATTGCAACTAATATTTATTTTAAAAAGAACACAAAATTACAATTATTGTTACTTAAACAAAAACTCCCAAAGATACTAAAATAAATTATCGATAAATTCAATGCTATGTATGAACTGTCAATTTTACCCAAAACAATATTTACAATTAACAAGAGTAATTTAAACTATTTTTATTATAAAATGTAAAATTTAAGTAACTACCTATGCTTACATTTAAAAAAATTCAAAATCTAAAAAAAAAAAAGTTAGCATTATGTAAAATTTTAACTTCACTTTAAAAAATCTCTAAGATTTAAGCAATACATATAATTTTATAACTAAGAATTCAAATTTATGTACATTATGTAAAATTTATACTACTTTCACAGGCATATATGTTTGAAATTTCAATTTATAAACTGTACAATCCTACTAATATTATAATGCAAAAGTCTGTGTGACTCTGTGTGTGTGTCTGTGTATGAGACTGTGTATGTGACTGTGTGTGTATGTGTATGTTTGTTACCACTCAGCACCATAACGGCTGAACGGATTTTGATGAAATTTGGTATGTAGGTACTTTAGGTCCTGGAATAGGACATAGGATACTTTTTATACCGGAAAATTGTACGATTCCTGTGGAATAACAACAAAACCTAATTCTGCAACGGCTGGGAACGTGACCGAAAATTTTTTTCCNGATTCCTGTGGAATAACAACAAAACCTAATTCTGCAACGGCTGGGAACGTGACCGAAAATTTTTTTCCTCTGGTGTCAGAGTTTATTAGGCCGTCCAAGGACCTCTGAAATGGCTAAACGACTGCTATCAATCGATAACAACCGGGACCGAATATTTAACGTNACCTCTGAAATGGCTAAACGACTGCTATCAATCGATAACAACCGGGACCGAATATTTAACGTGCCCTCCGAAGCCCAGAAGCGCCCAGATGTTATGCCACTAAACGGTCACCCATCCAAATGTGTGCCGCTGGGAACGTGGCTTAACTTTGGTGATCTATTAAGATCCCTCAGCCAAGCGCAAAAAGTAGTACCTAGGTACACTTTCTTCTCACGTTACAACTTGATGAAACTCACGTTTTGATTTTCATACATCAACGCTGGAAAGCGGAAATGTGGTAACTGCGCGATAGTTGCACAGATACACTCCAAAAACAATACCCTACTTCTTGGCTTTCGGGTAAAAAATATTTCCTTCCTTTTGGGTTGCCGTAATCAGTTAAAAACCTAAGCCAACATAGTATAATATTATAATTCTGTTTTCACATAAATGAATTGTCTTTCCTCAATTTATTTATTAGTGTATCACTGTAAAACTCAACTGTACCCGGGAGAAGCCGCATCGTTTCGCTAGTTAATAATAATTTCTACGATTTGTGAGTTTAACAAAATAAAGCTTAATTTGAAAATATTACAAATATTTGCTACAAAAGGTTAGAAACTTCGGACGAGGATTAAAAGATACTATTGGTTCTATAAAACAGATTTATAAAAATAATACATAATATTTTATATCATTAGGTGTATGTGTGTAAATAATAATGGAAGCATCTGTGTTTCAAATTTTTAGTTTGACGAGAAGGAATAAAGTCAATGGACATGTACATTACAAATTGCAATAAATATTAGAAAAGTAAATTACTCCAAGAAAAAATTAGGACGGGATTGTTTCTGACAAACCTAGTGAAACAGATAGTTAAGATGTTTTGCAAAACTGATCAGCAGAAAATAAGAAGTACGATAGAAAGCAATACAGAAAATTTTAGTAATCAAACAAATCAAATAAATAAAACTTAAAGAATTAAATTGATAAAAAAATTGAGAAAACTCCAATATTTTAATTTTTGCCTATAAATAATTTTCATTAATGAATTTTTACGTTTTTTAAATACATTCCCAAAATTTTAATTTGAATATTGCGGATATGTTTTAAAATGCACGACCAAGATACAAAAATAACGATTAAACAGTTAATCAGATCAAGGACCAAGTTGAATATTTATGTGTAATTTTACTTAAAACTTGATGTACAATATANATTAAACAGTTAATCAGATCAAGGACCAAGTTGAATATTTATGTGTAATTTTACTTAAAACTTGATGTACAATATAGTTTGTAATGACTAAAAAGTACAACTCTCAGGAGTTAAAAACTTCGATAAAAACTATTGGAACAAAATATTTTACTAAAATTCTTGATGTTATAAAATATGGTAATAACAACACTTTTTTTTTTGGTGAAGGATTTCAATACACAATAAATTGTTTTAAACACGCCTTTTAAAGTTATTTCAATATAATAGTAAAAAAATNATTAAACAGTTAATCAGATCAAGGACCAAGTTGAATATTTATGTGTAATTTTACTTAAAACTTGATGTACAATATAAATATAGTTTGTAATGACTAAAAAGTACAACTCTCAGGAGTTAAAAACTTCGATAAAAACTATTGGAACAAAATATTTTACTAAAATTCTTGATGTTATAAAATATGGTAATAACAACACTTTTTTTTTTTGTGAAGGATTTCAATACACAATAAATTGTTTTAAACACACCTTTTAAAGTTATTTCAATATAATAGTAAAAAAATCTTTACATACATTTTAATTTTAAAATTAGGATAAATATGCTGCTTTAAAGGCTGCTCACGATAAAGTCAGCACTTTTGTAATCAACATTTGAAAAATATCACTGTCCCCTACCCACAAACATTTTAACAGCACTGAGTGCTATGCGCCCAGTAAAGTTAATAACGATGAAGGGAAAGTACATCCATATCTTAACGTTGAATTAAAAGTGTTGGGTAAACATTTNCTACCCACAAACATTTTAACAGCACTGAGTGCTATGCGACCAGTAAAGTTAATAACGATGAAGGGAAAGTACATCCATATCTTAACGTTGAATTAAAAGTGTTGGGTAAACATTTGTAAAAACTGAAATTATTTATTTTGCTGGGTTTTTTTTAATGTATCTAAGTGTGAGAATTATCAGATTAATAAAATATTTACTTTTCTAATAATTTCAAAGTTTCACTTAACCGACAAATGAAGAAAGTGATCAGGCCATTGCAATGTTAAATTTTACGTATGGCGGAAGAATACACACTGTTCATACACGTAGACATTAAGCAGGTCATTCAAAAGTGCCCAGGGGCCCCGGTGGCTGAGCGGTTTGCCTGCTCGCCTCCAAACAAGGCGAACCTGGTTCAATCACCAGCCGGGCCACTCCCGGATTTTCGCATGTGAGAATCGTGCCAGACGATGCCGCTGGTCGGGGGGTTTTCTCGGGGATCTCGCGTTTACCCTGGCCTTTTATTCCGGCGCTGCTGCATACTCACATCAATTACCCTCATCGGCTCTCAATACGTCGCTAAGAGCCGTCCAAATCTCTTCACTCACTCAAAAGTGCTCGGTTTACCGTGAACAGCCTATATCAACATTACCTGTAAATGATTATTGGTTTTTCAGATTGTATTCAAGGAACCTTTAAAATGTATTTATATAATACATTTTTATATTTTATAAATTAGTTTTATTATTACATTTTCGGAAATATATACCATTGCGATCAAAATTTTCATCATTTTGCAATGACTGAAACATTTAAAATTCTCCATGAGCTTATAATCTTAACGTCAATTATTTAAATCCCAATTTGCCTTCATTTTTACATTCAAAGTCAATTTTTACATTTTAAGAGTTTAAAATATTAATAGATACATATTATACAAATTGATTCTTACATGTTTACTTTTACACTCTTTAAAATAATTATATTTTATTGTTCAACACAAAATCAAACTTTATATGTTATGAATTATTTGCCACCTTATATATTTTTCAAGAGTATTATTATCTTACTATTAATAAAAATATTAATTATGAAACTTTAAAATAAATAACGAGATCTATACGTTGTGTTAAATTGAAATTTCAACCAGACTTTCATCACTAGAAAAAGGAAAACCGAAAATAAACTTATATTATATCAACATTTAGATTCAGGTAATTTTCTTAATACTAGAAATTATTCTGTTAAAGTGATACTTTACAAACAAAATTATAGATTCAAAAACCAAACAGTTTTTGCCAAATTTAATTTGATGCATTTTCAAAATCAGAAAATTACCTTATTATAGTACATATTAATCGATACTGAACCAGGAATATCACTGATTAGCATATGCCAGCAACCAAATTAAATTATTAATTTCTGAAACTGGACACCTATAAGATCCCGATTTTGTCATGTATCCGTTCACAATTCTCATATTTTTTATTTATAGATAAACATCAAGGAGGGAAATAATGTTGAAACGTATATGAGCCACCACAAAATTAAATCAATACTATTAAATACAAATATTTAACCAATGGTTTTTTAAAAATCCTAATGCACATATTAATCCAATTGTTAATAACAAAATGTAAACATTTTAAAACTAACTTGTTTGCATAAAAAATATATTAAAAAATATAAATAATTTAAATGGCAAACTATTTTTTAATAACAAATCACTTAAAATTTTTAACCAAATAATTTTAGCATTTTAAAAATATATCAAAGATATTCTGAAGGCAGAGTTATGATTATACACTATCTAGTTTATGACTGATTATTCTACTTTCAATCTTATAATAACTGACACTTATTCGTATTTAAAAAACTACTTTTTTTTTATAAATATAGCTTGCTTAGTTAAATGAGTAGTTTCCAAAGATTATATACCAGCATGTTAATTGAAAAATGTCACCAGTTATTAAATTACAGAATTATTTTTTTATACCTACAAAAGTTATTAAATTTTTTCAAAAATTATATCTATAACAAATATAGTTAACCTTACAATTTCATATGGTGTATACAATCACTGGTTTAAAGAATATCGGAGAAAAATTAATATATAAAATACAATAGGTGTAAAAATTAAATGTAAGTATGGGATGGATGATAAAACATTTACTTAATAAATGACTACATTTAATTAGAAAAAAGGTCTGTACGGAAATTGAAATAATTAAAATTATAATACACTTGAATTTTTTTATATCATTCACGGTATATCTCATGTCATTAACAAATTCGTCATATGTTTAACATTTTATGCGAAGTAATATAATATCGTTTCCATTCTCTTAAAAGCAATGAAAAATGCTATATTTATTACAGAATATGGTTTATATGATTTCAATATGAACAAAAAAATTACCAGCAGCAAAATATTACTGATCCGTTAGTGTGCTATAAGAATAATGTCGCGTGACGAGTGTTTACCAGAAACAAAAGAGGACTGCAGCTAGTTAGTAGATTTTTATACACTTTTAAAAGCATTAAGTAGTGTTTTGTTTCAGCACATCATGTACCCTTCCAAAGCTACATGAAAATAGTTGGAAGAGTAGACACAAAAATTTTAACTTTATGAGGAAAACACCAAACTTGCCATAGATCATATCCACGCCCATTGTTAACACTTGGGAAGGGAAGCCACCCGAAATGTAACTCCTAAACAAAATGACAGTCATGTTTCCCGAAACGGACAGCATATATTGACAATTACCTTAATTAATTGGATATATTAACTCATGGGTCTAATTAAAATTTTTTTTTTTTGGATGCTGAATTAAAGCAAAAACTCTAAAATGTATTCGTTTGTTATTAAGTGCTTTCGCTGGCTAACTTTCTGTCACAAGTATAAATGTAAAATAAATGTCTTCACTGTGTGAAAGTTTTAATGATAATTGTTTCAAACAAAAAGTATTCTACATGACATTTCTAAAGGAATTCAGCTACAAGTATAAATCTTCAAAATTTTTTATCCATTTTTGATTTTTTGTAAAATATAGCTTTTAATTGTTTTATTTTACAACAGTAAATGTAATACATAAATGATTTAAATTTTTTTCTCGTAGGTATTTTCTCCAAAAAATTTCGCATAGAGTAATTTTTGTTTGGAACGCTTATCTATCAAATATACGCACTAAGAAGAAAGTTATTTAACACTGATTTAGGGTGACTGCAAGATAAGTTCGTGGACGAGATTGACAGACTGAAGACAAGTTTCATGAGTACGAGCATTCCTTTTAAGGAAACCTCAAATAATCAAAAATCCCGGGAAAATCTATTTGTTTATGTTGCTGAATTTGCGAAGGTACTAAGCTAAGAGACATTAAATTATACCAGTCGTTTGTATCTGAAAGACTTTTTCAGGGATCCATTATTAGCATCTTCGCACCCATTAAAGCATAGGTGTAAACCGAGAATTTTTAAGCCAAAAAGAAGTAACAATACTGAGGAAAGCACTGCCCAGAATCTAAATAATGATGTACACAGCTTCCAAAGCTGACTTACTGCCAGTATGAATCGAAAAATTAATATGCAAAATGCCTTAAAGNTAATGATGTACACAGCTTCCAAAGCTGACTTACTGCCAGTATGAATCGAAAAATTAATATGCAAAATGCCTTAAAGTCTATTCTGCTGGTCACATTCGACATACAATTTGAAAGGCCGATTTACTTAACCCCTCTTGAAAAATTAGTATATGAAAATAATTTCAGGTTTCCAGATACATATGATAACATTGCATTGATGGAACTGCTCTCATTTACTTTTAACCATGTGTATCAATTACCTTTCTAGAAAGTTGTTTCCGGGAATTCCACCAGGGCATTGTGGAATGATGTTTCGACCATTCTTTAGTCTTTAAATCAGCGTCCCAAAACAACATAATTACACCCATTAGTAAATATATCCGAAAAATAAGATAATTAAAAATTTATTTGTCTTTTGGAAACATGACACCCATTTGGTTTGGGGTTACGTTTCAGGTGGCTCCCCTCCCTCAAGTTGATAATAGGCGTGTACAAGATGTATAGCAAGTTAGGCATTTTCCTCATTAGGTGCAGTTATTGTTGTAACAATATGTGCTTACTTAATCATCTAAAACAGTCACGAACCAAGTGAATATTATTCATGCTCCTGTCACGTGATACTGTGGAATTGTTACAAAGTAAATACCTTATTACAGCACTAATTCTTACCTCGCGCGTACAATACAAAACGAAACCAAATTCAGGCACTATTAATTGTAACATTACACTTTCAATAAGACATTCAGAGAAGAAGTACTACTTCTAATTCGCAGCCAACATTACTNAACATGACACCCATTTGGTTTGGGGTTACGTTTCAGGTGGCTCCCCTCCCTCAAGTTGATAATAGGCGTGTACAAGGTGTATAGCAAGTTAGGCATTTTCCTCATTAGGTGCAGTTATTGTTGTAACAATATGTGCTTACTTAATCATCTAAAACAGTCATGAACCAAGTGAATATTATTCATGCTCCTGTCACGTGATACTGTGGAATTTTTACAAAGTAAATACCTTATTACAGCACTAATTCTTACCTCGCGCGTACAATACAAAACGAAACCAAATTCAGGCACCATTAATTGTAACATTACACTTTCAATAAGACATTCAGAGAAGAAGTACTACTTCTAATTCGCAGCCAACATTACTNTATTAATTGTAACATTACACTTTCAATAAGACATTCAGAGAAGAAGTACTACTTCTAATTCGCAGCCAACATTACTACAAACATGCCAGGGAGTGTTTACCATTTTATATGCTCCCCACCCTGACGACGAGCAAGACAAGTTTGCCCGAAACGACGAAATATTAGTTACAGCCGATAGAAAGCAAAGGCCAGTACAACAAAATCGCAACCCCAACAGCAAGACAGGAGTGGATTCTATTTCTACTTTTCGTCTTGTCGAACTCGTCGGGATGCGCAAAGAATGCAAACACGACATGACAAAACAAAATTTAATGTGTATTTTCCTACTGTAGTAAATGAAAAAAACACTTGGTGCCAAAGTCACGTCTTAGTTTGTTTATAAAATAGTTTTTTTCCCCTTATATGCACTGAAACGCTGTGAAAAGCAAATCGTCATTCACTTTATCGTGAGTTCAATGGACGTCGTACATGTGAATATTATTTAGGTGATTTGTTGATTTAGTATTTTCGAGCAGCCAAGTACAGCACATGTCGGACAGATATCGCCAAGGTATTGTAAACACTGAATAAAACATAATACTAAATTTCGTCTTGCTATTTTGACTCCAGCATGACGGCGCTCCCTCCAGTGATGCCAACTGAGAAGTGTGCCCACCTCTATGAACAGTATCCCAGGGAAAGTCTTGCAATGTGTTCGATTTGTACGTACTCTAAAGTTCACGTTTTATTATTTCGATAGTTTCAATTGACTATGTAATCCCTTGGTAATGGATTCGCACGATTCCGATAACATTCAGTAAATGCTATCTTTAAATACAAAATTTAACTTCAACATAAGGTGTACAACAGAACAAGTGGCCGTGCGGTTGGCACGGCGCGGCGTCCTGTATGGGGGCGAACCAGTCCANGCCGTGCGGTTGGCACGGCGCGGCGTCCTGTATGGGGGCGAACCAGTCCAGATATTTTACATTTACGAGACGTCCATGGCCGGTGCATTTTCTCAGGTTGGCCCTGCTCCGAAAAACTGCATTCTGTCGCTGCACCATCCCCACCTCATCAACTCTCCAGGCTGTGAAAGGAGTGCTCCTCAGAGCCGGCTGCAGTTATCCTCTTGTCATATATGCTAGCTGCCTCACAAGCGGGAACTTGGGTAATAGAATGGTGGAGGGGGAGGGGGAGTGTTGAGTGTTAAAAATTAGTCGCGGCGACAATTGAGTGAAACCCCCCTCTCAATGAGGAGTCGGCGCAGTGGGCGGCGACACAACTCCTGGACAGACTGCAAGAGTGAGGATAGTAGTACTCCAACCGGGCGAGTGGGACGGCAATAAAGGGACGCACGATTACACCATACAGGAGCTTCATTGTCTGATCAAATGGCGTGTTAACTGTACGTGTACTACTCTCATCAAACTTATCTCAATTACATGCTCGTGGGAGTCGTGCCGGGTTTCAGTATAATGAAACAGTTGCTAGACACGGGATTCTCACGAGTATTGGTAAACACAGTTATGAGAAGTAAAACTCCTCGGCACAGCTTCGGGTAACAAGGCCTCGCACAAACATACAATACCGCTGGCTCCATTTACATCAACAGCGTCGACCCTAAAATAAGGGCAGGCACTCTGGGCTTGACTTGGAGCTTGGGAAACGCCCTCGATACTATATTTGTCTGATAACCAGGGGATTTGGGGGGATGTGGAAAACGAGACGCGTACATAGCAAACAAAAAAGTGTGATTGTATACATTTCTAAGCAATACTCTGCTTGGTTTCCAAGACTTGACTACTGCATTATTTTCCGCTCACGACCCATCAAATTCTTCCAAAAAACGATACGAAGAGTGCATCAAAATCACAAGTGCCAAAGTAAGACCAACAGTTTAAACAAAGTTCTCGGGCACTTTTAAAAATTTTCTCTCGACTCATCAGTACAGTCACTTTCCTAGTATCTCTAATCCCGTCCCCAACAAGTAAGGCCCCATTTCAGACGATACGGTTGTTCGCCGTGCGCCGTGTTGTTTAGGAATAACCATCGGTGCATATAGAAGCTTCCACACGTAACGGCGCGCGCCATGGCGTGTTCGGTGCTGCCGCTCTGTCGTAGAAGGCACGGAAAACCGTAACGTCTGGAAGGGGCTTATAGTCATCGTTATTTTAGTAGGCACGAACGCGCAGTTTCACCGATGTGAACAACGGAAACATGTGGAAGGAGTAGGGGCGTGGAGGGGTGTCGAGCTTGCGTCTTTATGGTAGATCCAAAGTAAAAAAAGCATACGCACAAAGTATAGAACATGACAGTACAATCTTGTACACGATCAGAAACCTTGTGCGAAATTTATTTATATCCTGCGAAATTTCTTGGTTTTTGCAGCCTAACTATGTTCCTCCTTTTTTACCGCTAAATAAACAACTTCGTGGTAACTTTTCTGCTCTGCTCTGGTTGGCTGTTGCACAATGCGTCTGTATAAGAAATGAAATACAACCACACGCTTCATGAACTATGCCATGACCATCATTATTATTCATATTGTCATTATTCGATATAAAGCTGTTCAGCTGTTGAGTTTATGTTCCCCACCAGTGGGCGAGTTAGTGGCCGCTCGGTGGGGGTGTCTGGGCTCGGAAGGGCCTGGTCGGTCTACACTAGAGATGTGCAATGAGTGAGATTGATTTAATTAATACCATTCTGTGATGTGGACACAAATGGGCGGTAATATTGTGACGTGGTAAACATTTTGTAACCAAATTTTTTTTTTAGCATAATTTAGAATTTTTTTTGTTCGAATTTGATTATCTTTTACAAGTTTTTTTTTTGTTATGAGGCGTTAAACTTTTTTGTCATGATTTAGATCATTAATTAACTTTTCAACAGGGGCGTGAAAGTTAATTTAGTTTTTTTTAAAGATACTTCATTTATTTTTGGTGTGTATTGAAAATATTCAAGAAGTGTTGCGTTTGAGATGTTTGTAACCGGTTTGAGCGGAGGTTAAATCACAGCATTTTTTTTTTTTTTTTTTTTGTAATTTTTCTGCTAACTGCTTGAAGACGCACATTTCTGACCGCCGCTGTATTTTTTTTCTCCCCTTAAAATTTTCTTTTCGTGAATTTTCGATTGTTTGCTTTGTTATTTCCGGAGTCTAAATGATGGGGACGTTTCCTGTGATTGCCATGCTTTTGGGGCACTACCAGAGGTAAGGAAAGAGTTCAGGTGCTGAAGGCAGCGGATTGATGATAGGCGTCTGAGGGAAAAGGGGACGGGAGGTAGAGTTGAGCGCGTGCCTACCGGCTGTTGCTAAGTGCGCCTAGTGAGTCCTGATTGGCTGGAGTCGGGTGGTGTGATGAGTGTTACGCGATGCGGAGTCATGGTTTTGTGATTTTGGAGTCAGAGAGGACGGACAGCGAAGCGGTTCGGAGGAGAACTCCCAAAATTCTACATGATGGGATAAGTATTATCTTCCTTTTTTTTTATTCTTTTTATTGATCGGGCTTTTTTTTGCCTGATCTCAGGAAAAATTGCCCCAGTCGTTTTAAAAAGTAGGCCATAAAATAGCTGTATGAGTAGTTGGGGAAGAGTAGCCGAGAGAGTAACCTGTCGACAAATGGCCGCCCGAGAAGCTAGAACCTAGTCCCACGTATATAGGCACTGATAAAATTTTTAAGTAGTAAGTAAGTTGTCATTGTTTTGGTATGTTTGATTTTCTGTCGCGAATAGCTGTGAAGGTACGAGACGTTAATACCCTCGCGTTTAACAGAAAAATGTAGATGATAATAAAATCGTAGTTATTAATTTTTTTGGACTTTGGTTTTAATGCTGGTACTAGACACTGAGTAATTTGTTGTTGCAGCATACAACACGCAAATTGCGTTTCTGGCTTATTAATGTTCTGATTCGTGTATTTTAAGTATTTTCTTATCTTTTCTTTCCAATAATTCAGACTAACACTTTTAAATTAATTGAGCGGTACTTGAGAAGCTAATAACTGTTGGAATTCTACGAAAAATCTTGATAATGACGTTTTATCAGATAAGTGAATTGACATNCTTGAGAAGCTAATAACTGTTGGAATTCTACGAAAAATCTTGATAATGACGTTTTATCAGATAAGTGAATTGACATTATCTCTGGCGCAAAGATCCCTTATAAATAATTACTGTGTTAATTTTTTTTTTTAGTTATTTTCAATTCATTTTTTTCTCTTAAATCCAAGAATCAATCATCTCCGTTAAAAAAAAGANATTTTTTTTTTTAGTTATTTTCAATTCATTTTTTTCTCTTAAATCCAAGAATCAATCATCTCCGTTAAAAAAAAGAGACCTGTGAGTCTCTATTTAATTATTTATTCTGGTTTTGTAGAATACCTATTGTGGAAATGTGTTAATACCAGCTGCAAAAATTTAAGTACTAATGTATTTCCGTGGTTAACTGAGAATCATGAAAATTTGGCAAGGAATTTTAAGAAGTTAAGAAACGTCACTAAAAAGAAAAACTATTACTCGTCCAATTTGGTTACTAAATTTAATATTATATTTTTGTTCTTAATTGTTTTACAGAGTTTATTTAGGCTTATTTAAGGATGTTGGTTGTTTCCTTTTGAGAACTGTTTTATTTCTTTTCTCTTTTAATAAATACTCATTGTTAATAAGTTGTGTGTTCTTTTTTTTTGACCAAAGGTGATTTCACTCTCTCTCTCTCTCGCTCTCTAACTCTTAAAGTGGCTCTAGTTAGATAAGTAGGGAGTTGTTGAGACACACAGTACACCCTGTTGTCCCTCTGCAGTACCAGGACTGCGAAGCAATCCCTAAATCTCTCGCTAGGCGGTTTTTACTACCCCCCTCCTTTTTTGACGTGACAACGTCTTATAATTCGATAGAGCCGGCTGCACGCACGAAAAAACATGACTCATGCGGCGTTACCTCGCTCTGAGGCGTTCCATGTAAGGCTTGAAGTGCAAGCGAGAGCGCGGAACGAGCGAAAAAACATTCATCAAATTCATGAAAGACATGTTTAATGTCGATTGTGCATCAGACGTTAATAACTCAACAACACTAGGAGGCACCACCATCGATTTGACTTTTTCAAGACACATTAAACTCGAAACACTCCCTTTCATTTCCTACTTTTCCTATCATCGTCCTATTCTCAACAGAATAACACAGATTGTAAGAAATTAAATATTACACATGTTTAAAAGTTGTAAAACAATTGCTCAACGCACATTTATACTTGTAAAAACTATTAAATTGAAAAAAAAAAATTGACATAATTGTATTTATGCGTACAAATAAATCTCACTTGATCAATTTCATTGTGATTTCCAATTACCTCCTTCTCTATATACATACAAATCTATTAAACAAATGAAATTAAAATTTTCTTTTGAAAAATGCTACCATTCCATCAGTATTTTCTTAAGACGTTGTCACGTTCAACTATCGTCAGTAAACCGACTTTACAGACAACCAATTTTTTTTATTATGCTTTGTATATTTTTATATACTGGTGTTTATTTTCAAGCGTGTGTCCAGGTTTTAGTCTGACTTTGTGCTGGCCCTCTGTTTTTGTTAAAATTAATAAAGCATGTGGTAGAGGCTTCCCTTTCGTTTCGGTCGGAATTTTTTAAATTCCCTTTCCCCTTGTTTCAATACTGAGCGAGTTCGAGCACTCGAAAATGGTACGGTAGAACTCGCTCATAAAATGCACTTTGATCGCTGAAACAGCATTTGGTCATTCGAGTATTCGAAAAACGCGGACCGCCCAAAGTACTACGAGCGGGCTGTTCAATTCGCTCTCCCTCTCACACTCCCCCTGACTGCGGCAGTGTTGCAACACAGCGTCGACACAACTACACAGTAAATGCACGTGAGTATTGTGTATTCACTGCAGTCGTTAAGTGGATAGTTTCTTAGTGTTAACGCGACCTTATGGAATGGCTTCCGAGAACAGACGGAAGACGACAGAACTCAAACCTACAACACAATACACAGCTTATGTCCTAATATACAATGGAGAGCCAAAAAGAAAACTGGTATAGGCGTACGTATGCAAATAACAGAGGTATGGAACCAATCAGAGTAACGCGATGCGGTCGGCAGCGCCTATATAAGACAACACGCATCTGACAAAGTTGCTAGATCGGTTACTGCTGCTACAATGGCAGGTTATCAAGATTTAAGTTTTAACATGGTGTTATAGTCGGCGCACGAGAGATGGGACATAGCATCTCCGAGGTAGCGATACAATTTGGATTTTCGCGTACGACCATTTCACGAATGTACCATGAATATCGGGAATCCGGTAAAACGTCAAATCTTCGACATCGCTGCGGCCGGAAAAAGATCGTGAACAAACGGGACAAACGACGACTGACGAGAATCATTAAACGTGACAGACGTGCAACTCTTTCTCAAATTGGCGCAGATTTCAATGCTGGGACATTAACAAGTGCCAGCGTGCGAACTATTCAACGGACCATCATTGATATGGGCTTTCGGAGCCGAAGGCCCACTAGTGTACTGCTGTTGACTACACGACACAAAGCTTTACGTCTCGTCTAGGCCCGCCAACACCGCCACTGGACTGTTGATGACTGGAAACACGTTGCCTGGTCTGACGAGTCTCATTTCCAATTGTATCGGGTGGATGGACGTGTACGGGTATGGAGACATCCTCATGAATCCATGGACCCTACATGTTAACAGGGGACTGTTCAGGCTGTCATGGTATGGGACTTGTGCAATTGGCGTGAAATGGGACTCCTGATACGTCTAGATAAGACTCTGACAGGTGACAGATACGTAAGCATCCTGTCCGATCACCTGCACCCATTCGTGTCCATTGTGCATTCCGACGGACGTGAACAATTCCAGCAGGACAATGCGACACCCCACACGTCGATAGTTGATACCGAGTGGCTCCAGGAACACTCTTCTGACTTCAGACACTTCCATTGGCCACCTAAATCACCAGACATGAACATTATTGACCATATCTGGGATGCCTTGCAACATGCTGTTCAGAAGAGATCTCCACCGCCTCGCACTCCTATGTATTTGTGGACTGCCCTGCAGGATTCATGGTGTGAATTGCCTCTCGCATACCTTCAGATATTAGTCGAATCCATGCCACGTCGTCTTGCGGCACTTCTGCGTGCTCGCGAGGCCCTGCACGATATTAAGCAGGTGTACCAGTTTTTTTTTTTTTGGCTCTTTAATGTATCTCGGTAGGGCGGCAACCAAGGAGGACCAGAGGTGCTCAAAGTACTACCTTCATCACCTAAATGAAGACGTATGTTTACAGAGTGGCAGCATGCTAGATGCGGAGGTCAATACATATCTCGAGCAGAGCAATGTCGGAATTAATTATGACAACCTTTTAACGTGGTGGCATTAACGAGAGTACATTTCCCCACCTCTCTCAGCTGGCACACCGAATTATTTGCATACCTGCCACCAGTGTATCAAGCGAACGTGTTTTTAGCAATGCTGGACATATCATTACCAACATATGGTGCCGCATATTGCCTGAGCATGTGGACGATTCATCCATGGCAATATGCACGTGTTGCGAAATATACAGTTTCCAATGTAACAGGCATTAAGGAATTTCCATATGTAACAGTGATGACTCTGTGATTTATATTGATTTTGTTCGATAGACCCATCTGCCTCCAAGGATCAATATATAATTATGTAGGAAATGTTATTTCCCTTATTAACAATGGGTTACATTCACTGCTATCACCTATGACCTATAACGAGGGATATTTAGGACCTGTGCGTCCTTTCGTCTCTCTGCATATGCAGGAACATTATTATTTCGCGAACGTCGCGCCATCACACGGAAGAATGGTCGTCTGGGCAAAAGAGTGAGTTCGAACTCACCGAGTCTCACACTGTCCAATCCGTGAAAGTGCGCCATGGGCATGAGCCTCGGATGTTCCGGCCGATGTTGCGCACGAGTTAGGCTCATATGAATGAGCGAGTCCCGTTTAGCACCACAGAAACGAGCGAGTAAATTTGTGACCTTGAAAATCTCTAGTCTACAGTAGGTCAAGAAAGGTCAGCCC